>JAKCPI010012402.1:0-29943 GCA_023213315.1 Euborellia annulipes | reverse complement strand
GCCTTTTCTAATCTTTAGTTAGTTCGTTTGTTAGGGTTCCTTGATTGTATTGGTATCTTTGAAGTTGGGTTTGAGATGGGTGAACGAGAGTCAGGGGAGGGATGTCGTTTTTCCAGGGATAGCCTGGATGTAAATAACATATACCCATAAGGTCAGGGACAGGCCCGAGGGCCCCACCGATCTGATTACGGGGACCGGGTATATACAATTACAATTCGTTCGTATTTTTTTTATTTAGTCTAGGTAGGATCTCTTTCAGCCCCCTGGTCTCTCGTTTACTCGTAATCTAAAAAATCACATTCATTCTCACTGATATGAATTTCTTCAGACACCCTACTTACAGTTTTCGAATTATAAATCACAATTCTTTTTTTGAAATTTTTCATACTCTTTTTAAAGCAAATAATAATAAGAATTGTTCGCGAAGTTTTAATTATTTTTGCTTGAATTATTTTCAAATTTTGTTTTTTATATTAAAACATATTGTGAAGTGGACATAAAAAAAGAAGTCTTCAAGATTAATTTTTAATGCAAAAGTAAGTAAATTTTCATTAAGTGATATAGTCAAAATATGGAAACTAATTTTTTTTTTTTTAGGTAAATTAATTTTGGTGAGGATTGGTGGGCTATGAGGGGAGGAGGAGGCCCAAAAAAAAAAAAAACAATCCTACGATTTTTCGAATTATAAGTAAATTTCATTTACATTAGTTATTGATAAAAACACCAAAACTATTTCACATTTTATATTTTTCAGATGACTTGTATTTTTCTTGACGGTATTTTTTTAATTTTGGTTAAATAAATACAAATAAAGAACAAAAAAAAAAGCACAGAACACAACTTTCGATTACCTAAGATAAACCATAGCAACCATTTCTCCTATCTTTCCTATGAAGTACAAGAGTAAAGTGGTCTTCAGAAGATTTCAATGGCAAAATGAGAATATACATTTTATTATTATTATTTTGAATTTGTCAAAAATAAAAAAAAACTGGAGTGACTGGTCTCACAGCACACAACTTTCTCTTACCTTCGACAATTGAAAGTTGTGTTCTTGTGCGTGTCACATCAGATTTTTTATGTCAATACATTAGAATTCAAGATGTAAGATTTATAAACAAATAAAACTATTTATATTTATTACCTATTTATCCTATGAAGTACAGTGAGCGCCACAATTAAGTCCCCACTTGATATCTTTAGCCTTAAGTATATGGTGTAAAGTGAAATAATTTTAATGGCCGAAAAGGTAAAACGTAAAATCTGGTACAGATGTATTTTACCTTTTCAAATTTAAAATTATTTCACCATTTACCATATTCCATACCATATATTTAAGGCTAAAGCTATCAGGTGGGGACTTAATTGTGGCGCTCACTGTACAAGAGTAAAGTGTGCTTCAAAAGCAAAATGAGGATAAAGAGCATCTAAAAAATAATTGATTTATGAATTTTAATCAAAATCATAGTTAAGAGAATTTTAACAAAATCCTAAAAAAATTCAAAAAGTACATTAATAAAGTAGTAGTACTTTTTTTGGCCAATTATATTTAAAAAAGCTTATTTTGGAATCTCAGGAGGGTTTCTAAATTAAATATAAAATTTCAACTTCGTATCTCATTACCTTCTTGCTTTATTTTGAACACACCGTTAGACAGATAGATCATTTTGCAGGGCCTTTTTTTGGACTCAGGGAACGTGTATTTCCTTCAAAATCTAGACATCCGACATGTATGCATTTAAAGATAGAATAAATAGTAATAAAAAAAAAAATAAAAAAATTGTAAAAGTAAGGCTCTCTTACATAATACAAAACACATTTAATATGGCTTTAATTATGTAATTGATTTACAAAAAATATCGTTGAAGCTGATTTTGAGAAAATTACAGTCTTTTCTTCTCTTTACCTCTCTCTTAATTCCATTCTTAATAATTTATTAATAACAATTTTTTATACATCTTCACAAGACACTTTTATTTTTTAATATATTTAAATTTCCTAAGTGAATTCGACCTCGGTAATAAATATTTATTCGTTTTAAAAACTTTTTCCTCCTACTGTGCGACAATTTTTTTTTTTTTTAAATAAAATTTTCCTCGTTGTTAAAGAAAAAAAAAATTATTATGCAAATTATTTAATTACCCATTAATTAGTATACTATTATGCTAATTTAATGAAAACCTAATATTGTTAACATTTCTATTTTATTTTCATTCTAATAAACGGATGCCACATGAAGCTCTATAAATTTTGAAATTAATTACCTATTTAATTAACAAATTAATTAATTGTTCGTTAAAGTGTTATTCGACCTCTGGGCGTAGGCTCGTTTACTCTTGTTCATATATCCCAGCTAAAATAAATACGTATTTCTGAGATAGAAGGGTAGCTTTTAAACAGGGGAAACAAAAATTCGTTCAAGCAATTTTTAATACGAAATTTAATATAAATATTTTTGAAAAAAAAAAAAAAAAAAAAAAATTGGCCTTTAATTAAATAAAAAAATATCGAGATTTTTTTTGTTTCTCTAGAAGGGGCTTTTAACGAGATTTCTCTATATTTTTTTTATTTAGAATTTCAAACTTTTTTCAAAGCAAATTAAACATTTTCTAAGTCAAATTCAATTAATTTAGAATATATTTTATATATAGGCCTATTAGGGTGGTACAAAAAAAGTGATGTCTGAAACAACACGTCTGAACACACGTACCCCTCATTTTGTTCCTTTATTAAAGTAAAAATTATCTGCAAAATTTTTGAGCGATTGTACATCGTTTACCTGGCCCGCCACCCCCCCCCCCCCCCATATTTACCAGATCTGGCTCCATCTGATTTCTACCTGTTCGTGTATCTCAAAAAGATGTTCCAGGGGAACAGATTTGACCCTCATGATGAATTTAGAGCCTATTTTGAGGCCAAAAAAAATGTGTTTTTAGTTTTTATCCCGGAAGTTAATGAGTCTTGTGTTATTTTCCCTTAAAAAAAGTAAACATTTTTTCACTGTCTTCTTTACAATAATTAATAATACTTAGGTTATTATTAAAAAAAAAAAAAAAAAAAACTTTTTAAGGGGACACGAGTAGTCTTGGAGACTACTATTGACTTATTGAATTTTCTTTCAATGTTTTATAATTTATTGCTGTGTTTTTTTTTTTTTTTATTGGTTAGTCTTAAATTTATTAAAGGGTGAAGAAAGATCCTATAACGAATAAGAATTAACATGGATCATTTTTTATTTAAAATTGCGTCACTTTGTAAATACAGTTTCTATCGGGGCGGCCTTCTAAGATTATGAATATAATATAGAAAGGGTTTTAAAATATGGCATTCGAAGTATATTAATTTAAAATGACAGGCAAAATTAAATTGGCGAATCTTAAGTCTTTTCAATGTTTTCACTTGGGTTTAATAAATGATTTCTTATTAAGATAAAAATTTTTATTTGACAAACTTTGGAAAAAAAAAAGATGAAAGATCTTGAATTTAATCACCATTTAAATTAGGTTTTATTAGAACGTTCGCGAGACCCAGGTTCGGACTGTAAATGTGAGTTAATATGTTTACAAAAAGATTATTTCATAGACCCGTAATGATGTTTGCTTTCTTTTACTTAAATAATAAAGAAAATTAGAGGAACGGTCAACAAGATTGAAATAAATCTTTAATTAATATGTCGTTCTTTGAAAGGAATTATTTTCTATTTGATTTCATTCAAGGTTTTTGATTTTTCTTCGTTAAATATTTAATAATAATTATATGAAGTTAAATAAGAACGCTTAATCGAGCTCTTTTATTTTCCACGAGTCAACGTTTCGGATGTCAAACGCTATGACAAATTGTCGAAATTTATATTAATCGTATTGTCATCAACACCATTTAGAACGAATACATTATAACTTTTGACATTCTATGGCTTTTGGCGTCTAAAACGTTGGCCCATGAAAAAAAAGAAAATATTTTGGGCTATTTAATTCTTTAATGCTCAATCAGTAAACTACTGTTATCGTGATTTTAAAACATTTTTCTTAGCTAATTAAACAGTTCTATTCTCTTAAAACAGACGTTAAAATTTAAAATAAACAAATGGTTGTTAAAAAGTAAGTAAAAACAATCAGCGCTATTCTCTAAACAAAGTTTTAACAACGACGTTAACATGTTGCTTTTATTTCAAAGCTATCAAAATCATAACCTTACTTTTTAAATAAGGACGCCATTTTCCAAAGCTATCAAAATCATAACCTTACTTTTTAAATGAGGGCGCCATTTTTATTTTAACCACGACGTTAAAATATTAAAGACACCTCCAGACATGACATTAATTTTTAACACCATTTACTAAATGTTAACGCTTTTGCTTTAAAGTTTTTGTTTATTTGAGGCAAGGAAGTGATTTTGAATAGAATTTTTTAACGCTGATTGTTTTTACATTACTTTTTAACACCTATTTGTTTATTTTAAATTTTAAAGTCTTTTTTTAGAGAATAGACCTGATTAAGTGTTAATTTTTAATTAATAAAACCTTTGAAACAAATAACCTCATTAATAAATATTAATTACTTGTTTATAAATTTTACTTCTATGGTACAATCGCAATTTAAATACGAATATGTAAACACGAAAAAATCAGTCTAAGGAGATTTTTTTTATTATGTTAATATATTTGAAAATTTATCAAATAAATTACGTTAATACGTTAAAATGAGTTATTTTTATTTTTGAAAATTGTTTATTGTTTATTTAAGAGGAATTTAAATCACTCATCTTTTTTTGTGTTAAATGCATGTTGTTAGTAAATTTCCACGATATCAAAATACAAATTCTAGTCTATGATATCTCAAGTATAAGTCATAAACTTGACTCGGTACTAAATCCACCCCTCAAATTGTCTCATTTAGATAGGCTTGACTACACTTTGCAGGAAATGATTTAATCTTAATGTATGGTCGTGTTAATTGTCTCCATAATATTCTAAACTATGTTTTAAACAATATTTTTTGTTGATAATATTTTTTTTATGAAGGATGATTTAAGAGCCGACTTTCCCCTACCACTTTTCTTCTCTTTAGCTTTTGACTCAGACAAATTAATATCAATATCGCTGGATTGTGGAGACTAACTTCACAAATAGTTTGAGATTGGGAAGCGGAAGTTACGCTGGTTGCATGCGAGGCGTTTGTCGTTTTAATTAAAACACTTGAACGAGGCTTGGTTATGGCTTTTCCCGAATGGTCCTTTCAAAGGGATGGGAAAAACCGCCCTTGGGTAAATTTTAGGGGATGCTCTTACAGCCTGTAACAGGGACTCAAAGAATGATTACCGCTAGTTAAAAACAAAAAAATTCCCGGAGGAAAATAGAGATATTAGAATTTTATTTTATTTTTTTTCAAAATTTTTTTTAGACCTAATCTCATCAATATGAGAATTTTAAACTGACTAATTATATATTACATCATTATTATTTTAAAGTTCAAATTTCATTTTACTTTAAAATATTGAGATGCAAAAAAAAAAAAACATTGTGTGGTTTTATGAAACCACGATGCAAGTGAAACTTTTTTCGGATCGTATGCGTTTAACTGAAAATTTTCAGAAAATTATTCAATTAAGGGTATTAAAATCGCGTTTTTAATCTTAACTTAATAATTGGAAAATGGGAATGATTTTGTGAAATCAAAAGACGCATGTTAAAAACTGAGAACAATATTTATTTAGTATTTGAATCATTTTCAATTATTTTAAAAATTATATTTTATCAATTTAAAAATTCAATAATTAAATCTCACAATTATTTTTTATAATTCGTCATATATATATATTAAATTTCAACTTTCCTATTTTTGTCGTCACGGCTTGTGACGTCATAACTTGTAGCGTCACGGCCTTTGAGGTCACGGCTTGTAACGCGACATGCTGATAGAGAAACGAAAAATTTTGTGTCGATCAAAATAAAGTTTCACTTTAAAAATATGAAATTAAAAATTTAACAGAATTACATTTTTTTTTAATTAATTATTTTCAAACAAATATAAATTTGAACTCCATTTAAAAAAAAATATATTATTTAATATTATTCAAATACAAATACATTTTTAGAGAAAAATTACTCTGAATAATTTCACGTTTGATTTATTAACCGAACACTCAGGGGCTCACTTTTGGGAGTACGTGGATGGCGACCACGAGTTACTCGAGCTTGTAATTTTGTTTGGCATCCCGGAATGCATTACTACCTTTTATAGAATAATTAAGGCGGTCATGCAATTAAAAATTTGTATTTTAAATTTTGTTTCATCATATAAATAGGCCTACTAAAATTAGAAAAATAAATATTTTATCCTCTCTGTTTGGTTTACAATTCAATACCGTATTTTAGGGATTGTAAATTTTGTTTAGGTTATGATCAGTATTATTACAATTTAACGAGAGACGAATATAATCATTTGTAATTGTAGTATGCAGAGACCGGAAATATTTACCATTTATAGAGGTCAATTTTTTTTTTTTTGTATAAAACTAAATTATTAAAATAACAAATTTTTTACATATCCAAAGAAGGGCTTACAGGAAAAGAAATTACAAAAGATTACATAAATTCTGAATTGTAAACATTGTAATGTACACATGCAGACGTCAGAAATAAAATCCTGAAAATAAATAATATTTTTAGACGTAGCAGCCAAGGAATTAAATAAAATACTTTTATTTAATTATTAATCATCGACGTTTCCGTCGCAAATCACGACCTTCTTCAGGACGATTAATTGTTAAAATACAAATAACAAGTCTTTTATTTAATTCCCTGCTACGTCTCCTATATCCTATTTAAAGTCTACAGCCACTTCTCATCGCTATTTAATTTTAATTTAATTTAATCGACCGACTAGTCATTGCCTAATAATATTTTCAAAATTTCTGTTTTTTACGTCGAATATTGAATAATTAAGGATATTTGTACTTTTGGTATTTTATTACTTGATCATAGTATTTTTTCTATTGATAAATAATATTAATACACATAAGATTGAAAACCAATTAAGTATATGGCTGTTGATTTATACAAAATGAAGGGAGCTGGAGCAGCCAAAAAATTAAAGCCTCCGATTTTCAAAAATTTTTGAGAAGTTTCGGGGAAACTTTATTCTCCCATCATCAGTCTTTCAAATTGTAGATGTCCCGGAGTTCTCAAATGGGCACAATACATTCATTATATATTATATGTATGGGGGAGTTATTCATTTGAAATTATTAACTCACCCATACATTTAATACATAATGAATGTATTGTGCCCATATGACAACTCCGGGACATATACTCTTTGAAAGACTGATGATGATGAGAGAATAAAGTTTTTCTAAAACGTCTCGGTAATTGTTGGAGGCTTTAATTTTTTGGCTACTCCAGTTCCCTTCATTTTGTAAAAGAATGATATATATAAAGATACAATCAGCAATATTTTTTATTGTATATTTTTGTCCTTAACCAATGGCTCAGGGGTAGAGTATTAGCTTCTGGTGCTAAATTTCGAGGGTTCTCATCCTCCCCAGGCGAAAAAAAAAATATTTAAATTGAATTGGATATCATTTGAAATATATAGGTCGCCCCAGATGACGAAAAAAGTCTTTAAAAACGACGAAAAAGACGAATAAAAAATAATTGTTTTGTATTTTATTTAAAATATTAAAAAAAAAGAACTATAATTATTTTTACATTCTTTTTTAAAAGATAAAAGCAAAATCAAATCTTTATCGTCTATATTTTTATTAAGATTTTTAAATTGTTTATTTTTGGAACGAAGTTCTTTTACGCGGCTTACAGTTTCATTTTTTTAATAATATTCATATTAAATTATATTCGGAGTTGAAGAAAAGGCGTGAGGAACTTCGCCCCTGGCGATGGTCCCACGACAGAAACAAAGATTCTTCTTACTACTCCAGTTTTATTGTAATTAAAAGGGTTCTTATACTTGTATTATCTACGGCTATATGTGGACTTTATTATGCAATAGTGTGTCAAGCTCCAAAAAAAATTAAAAATTGAGTTAAGCACGGAATATTGTTTCAAATGCTTTAATTAATAGTATTTTTTATGAAATATGTCCTAAAAAATTTATATTTAATGTTACTTGCACAATTGACAAAAAAAATTATATATAATCTAATTAAAACAAAAAACTTTATTGTTAATTTTCTCACTCGGTAGCTGGCGCTTGACACACTATTGCGTAACATGGTCCATGTAGATTCACCTAATTTCAAAATTATTTTTCTATTTGTGAATTTTTTTCCCGTCTCTCTTTGATCAATGCATTACGGATTTCTTGACACCTTTCTTGTTTTTTTTTTTTTTTTTTGTATGTCATTTTCTTTTGAGCTGTTTTCGCCTCGTTCCCTTTTCACGAAAAACGCTGATTATAATCGAAAAAAAGCCCAAATGGGAATAACCCTTTACTCCTAAAATTCAAAATAACACGATCGCATCATTGGATGTCAAATTTGTGTGACATAATCACATTTTTTTTTCCAATATATCAGTGAAAAAGGATTTTTGGCCAAATGACATTATATTATTATGCCTCATGAGTTTTGTTTATAGCTATATTTTTACATAACACAAATAGACAAACGCTTCCCTCCGGATTAATATTACTAGTTAATTATACTTCCCAGATTAAAATTAAACCGGCAAAATAAAATTTTTTTAGTCTTTTTATTACTTTCTATTACCTATATATGTAATATATGTGTGAGAAAGTATTGCGATAATTCGATGTCGAGATTTTGATGGAAATACACGTTTTGAGATCCCCTGAGTCCAAAAAAGAAAGTCCCGCAAATTGTTCTGTCTGTGTGTTTGTAACGATTTTAAGCATGAAGGAAATGAGCTACGAGGTTGAAATTTTATATTTAAGTTAGGTACCCTCCTGGACAGTTAAAATAAGCTTTTAAACAAAATCGGCGAAAAAGTACTAGTACTTTACTGAAGTACTTTTTAGATTTTTTTCTTTATTTTCTCAAAATTGGCTCTAAACGATTTTGATTAAAATTCATAAATCAATTATTTTTTAAATGCTTTTTAAAAAGTATATCATTAAAATTTTACAATAAGATTGTTTGAAGTACACATTACTGATGTAGTAGTTCATATTTTTCAAATTATTTTTCCGGCTCTTCCTTCCATAGAGCCAATGTTAAATCCCTATGGGAATTCGCTGTTAAATTTTGATTCAAAAGGGGGCCCCATTTGGAACTTTTTACACATTAAAAAAAAATTCAATTGAAATTTTGTATTTATGTAGGATTCCCTTTTGTGTATAAAATATTCGAATATGAGATTAAAATTTTGAAAAACAACCATAGTTTATTTCAAGCAATCAACATTTAAAATACACAAAGCCTATGCAAATTTTGAATCATTTGACTTTTTTACTTTTTTTTTTTACTAATGAAATGCATATGGTTAAGTTTGGAACTAAAGTGCTAAGGGAAACTAAGTATATCTTGACTCAAAAAATCTGCTGTCACACCAGATTTTATTTTTGTAGGGATCCAATAATCAAGAAGATCGGGGAAGTTTGTCTATTTCCCAGACTAACAGTTAGTTATAGCCTACTATTATTTTTTTTGTATAAAATATTGATTCCTTTTTTTGAAATTCAAAGATATAACTAACTTATTAATTCAAAAATAATTGAATTTAATATCTCTAAGAGAAACCTGCCATATTATATTATCCAGAACTGAGTAGGGTTTCTCTAATAATCCACTGGATAAAAGGATTAAATTTGCAAGAAGAGGTGATTGAAAAAATTGCCTATCATAATAATATCCCAATTTTAATTCTAATTCAATTATCACTTATGATTATTATTATTAACTTTGCTCTCTAACCCGAAAGGTAAAATGAATCGCGAAAAAAAAAAAAAACTGATGTTACCAAAAATATAAACGTTAAATGATAAATTATATATAAATCTGTTGCATCTACATGTTTAAAAAAAAAAAAAAAATAGTTTGGAATTTTAGCATTGCAATTTTAGTAACGCGAAATCAAAACCAAATAAACAAAGAGAAATTGAAATTTAATCATATAATGAATATGAGATTTAAATATAATATACATTATATCAATAATAATTATTATTAATTAAATTATAGACAAAAAAAAAATATTATTTTGCTTTGTCAAGAATTATTGTATAATCCCATATTTATGCTTTATTATAGTGTAGTAGCAAAGTTATCGGTCGACGATATATTATCTAATTAACTAGCTATCTCTCGGATATGATATTTAATCATTACTTTCGAGTCTTTTCAGCTTTAGTTAAGCTAATTTAAGAGCCTAGATCGTATCATATTTATTTGAATTGCTTAAAATTCCCTAATAACCGTCGAATGTTTAAGAATACAATTTCTATAGAGTTTTATTAACTTATCTAATTTCAAAATTTTATTTTACTAGTAATTGAAAAAAAAAAATCATTGTGTGGTTTTATGAAACCACGATGCAAGTGAAACTTTCTTTCGGATCGTAGGCGTTTAACTGAAAATTTTCAGGAAATTATTCAATTAAGGGTATTAAAATCGCGTTTTTAATCTTAACAATGGGAATGATTTTGGGAAATCAAAAGACGCATGTTAAAAACTGAGAACAATATTTATTTAGTATTTGAATCATTTTAAATTATTATTTTAAAAATTATATTTTATCAATTTAAAAATTCAATAATTAAATCTCACAATTATTTTTTTTATAATTCATCATATATATTAAATTTCAACTTTCCTATTTTTGTCGTCACGGCTTGTGACGTCATAACTTGTAGCGTCACGGCCTTTGACGTCACGGCTTGTAACGCGACATGCTGATAGAAGAGCGATAAAATTTGAGAGGATCAAATAAAAGTTTCACTTTAAAAAATAAAAATAAAAACGGTATGTAAATAATTTCACCAAACTATTTGTTTTATTCTTGCAATGGCGACTATTATTTCAATATTGACAATGACTACATTTTCGTAATACCGAGAATTCCAAAATGCTTATCGAATAATGAAGCGCGGTTTACTCTCAATTTTCAAATTTTATAAATTTCGATAGAGATTAAAATACTCAAATACTAATAAAGAAAACTAAAATATTTTTTTAACGAATCAATTATTTTTTTTTTTTTTTTGCTAAACAAATTCAATATCAATTTCAAACATTGTATAAATAAACAATCAAATAACATTTTATCTCCTTGTTTTTTTTTTTTTTTTTAATTAAATTTTTATATCTAAAATAAGAGCTATTCTACATCCCGTTGTGAAATAGTTTAATATCAATTATATTATAACAACTTGGAAACTATTTAGAGAATGAACATTCATGAGACTTTTACCGGTATTAATTTTTAAATTCCTAATGGAAATATTTGTACTTAAAATACTATAAGATTATTTAAAAAATCATTCTAAACATAGATCTGAAATTCGCTTGAAAAAATTATTATTATTATTATTCAAATTTTTGTCCTCTTCATTGTCTCTTTACATTTCATAATCTGTTAACTTCAAATTAAATTACTGGTAGTTGGTGTCATATTTCTTTTGAAACGGATAGTATTTTTTCCATCATAAAACACTGTTAAAAATTTTCAATGGATATTCATTAAGGTGGGAAAAAACTCATTTTTTATGTTAAAAAAAAGCATTCCAATATATATAAAAAAAAAAACGTAAAAATAAAACTTTTTCATTATTTTGGCAAATTTTGGGGCTTAAACCCGACCGGAAGATATCAAATGATCTAAACCAAATTAAAACACAATGTTATGACTAAATTTTTTCCGCTCTCTTTGCCGCCGGGCAGAAATTTTTTCTCCCTCACGTAGATATCATTTTACCTTTTTTATTTTTTATTTTTTTTGCGTTCGAGTCTCATCCCATTTTTTTCAAAATCAGGTTTCGGCTGGTTTTTGGCCGAAACAGAAACCAGGATTTTTGGCCGAAACCGAATATTCGGTTGGTTCCTAATCAATATTAATTTAATTAAGTACTTATTTTTTTCTCTGAATGAACATTTTATGTAATAATCGGAAGCGAAGGAAATTAATATTTAAAGAACACAATTAAGGATAACAAATAAAAGGGCGAATTATTATTCATTATTCATTAAGAATAGCCGAGCAGGTAGAAAATATCGTAAATGTAAACATTTTAAATCGTTGAAAGCTCGTAAATTTGAAGCTTGCTAAGGACCTTTAAGGGAAGATAATTAATCTCTCACTAATAATATTTGAAATTTTCTTAATTAAATTTGTTTGTCTTTTAGATTTTTAATATATTTTTGAAATTAGCTTAATTAAATCAAAATTGCTGATGCAATTTTTCAATTATTTTTTATTTTAATTTATTTATATTATTAAAAATTTGAATTTTTTTGTGATTTTAACTCTTGGAGCGTAGCTAGGATTTCTTATTGAGGGGTTTTATATTTTTATTATAATTATGTGGCTGTTTATAAGATTATTTGTAA
Source organism: Euborellia annulipes (assembly GCA_023213315.1). Lineage (NCBI taxonomy): Eukaryota > Metazoa > Arthropoda > Insecta > Dermaptera > Anisolabididae > Euborellia > Euborellia annulipes. The sequence continues at coordinate 17,424 of JAKCPI010012402.1, read as the reverse complement.
TAGGAAGAGGTTTGCAGCCAAATGAAAAGAGCCTCTATTATTAAATAAACTCTTTAATCCGGACGTTTCGGCATAGATTCTCTGTGCCATCATCAGCCTTCCAAGCTAAAAAGTCATCAAATATTCACATAACAATACATTAGTATAACATTGCAATTACATTTCTATACACAGTATAAAGGTGTTACGTGTATTACTTACAGTACATAAGTCTTAAATAGACTGTAAGTAATACATGTACCACCTTTATAATTTTAATCATATACGCCCCCCCCCCCGCCTCCCCCCCCCGACCCCCCCCCCCCCGATACCACCCACCCAACCCCCCCCCCCCCCCGACCCCGACCGCCCTGATCTTGATGCATATTTATGTTATTCTGTTTATTCCCCAATCCCCTCATTTGATTTGAATTTGAAGTTCAAAAAAACCCGAAAACCCAAATTTAACATGGAAAGAGTGAAAAAAATTCTTTCCAAAAAAAGTTATAACACAAAAAGTAAACAGTAGCCGAAATTTGGACCTTCTCCTCTACTGTGTATAGAAATGTAATTGCAATGTTATACTAATGTATTGTTATGTGAATATTTGATGACTTTTTAGCTTGGAAGGCTGATGATGGCACAGTGAATCTATGCCGAAACGTCCGGATTAAAGAGTTTATTTAATAATAGAGGCTCTTTTCATTTGGCTGCAAACCTCTTCCGATTACAAATAATTTTATATTTTTGTTCTATAACATTCATTTAAAGAGTGAACAACGTTGAGGTAACCCCTCACTTATGAACAGATTTCAAATTAAATATATAAATAATATGCAAAAAAAATTTTATAATTTTGAAAATGAAACCATTTCTGACTATGTGTCTGCCTTCAACACTTCCTTGGCTACACCTCTTAATCTACCCGTTTTATTTTATATTTCATGACGATATTATGATAGACATACATGTTTTGAGATCCCCTGAGTTCAAAAAAGTGGATCCCGCAAAAAAGTCTGTGTCTGTATCTGTGTGTGTGTGTGTGTGTGTGTGCTGTCTGTCTCAAGAACAAAAAGAGCTATGAGATTGAACATTTATATTCTAGTTAGCTACCCCTCTGAGACCCATAACACGAAGCTTTTGAACAAAATCGGCCAAAAAGTACTTGTACAGTGAAGGTCAAAATTAAGTCCCACCCATGCATTTTCTACTTGTGATTATTTTATTGTTTTAATAAAAGAAAATGAAAATCTTTATTGGGAATTTTCTAGATATGAACAATGAAAGTTTCCATTAAAAAATATATATAATTTTTTAAAAAACAATGAAATAATCACAAGTAGAAAACGCTTGGGTGGGACTTAATATTGTCCTTCACTGTACTTTACGTACTTTTTCAATTTTTTTTTGATTTTCTCAATATTTGCACCAACGATTTAGATTAAAATTCATAATTCAATTATGTTTTAGATTCTCTTTAAAATGTATACTCTCATTTTACCTTTGAAATCTTTTGAACCACATTTTACTCTTGTACTTCATAGGAAAGATATGAGAGGTAAAAAAATATAAATATTTTTCTGTTTAAATTTTGATATCTTGAATTCAAATGTACCTATTCTCGTTAACTACATATATGAGGACACAAAAATCTGGTGTGACAAGCACAGAACACAACTTTCAATTACAGAAGGTGCTGTGCGATTAGTCACACCAGATTTTTTATTTTATCTTTCTCTCGAGCAAGGAAATAAGAATCCTTATGATTTAAGTAAATTATAAATATAAAATTTCGCTTTAATTTAATATATAAGATGACTTCAAAAAAAAAAAAAAACCATGACAGTTTTTGAAATTCAATTTAAAAGACATCCGCTTAAACGTCAATAAAAGTGAATCGTTAAATTTATTATTTAAAAAGAAAAATCAAGAGGAGAAAATTTGTTTACTGATCAGAGATAAAGGTTAATGCCAATTATGTTTTTAGTTGAAACAGCAGTACAGTCTGCGCCACAAGTGACTGACATGTTCGAGAATGGAGCCTTGAGCTTAGTCAACCAAACCGATATTTATAAATAAAAAATAAATAAATCATCTTTTTTAGGGATGCAACTGAAGGGAAAAGCTACTTTTAAGACAACACGTCCGACGGCTAAGCGTTTTGGTTGCCTAAGCTCAAGGGGCACATCAGGCACTTGTGGCGCCAACTGTACTTGCTGGAAGTTAGGCAACCCAAGTTATTTTTTTCTCAAAGGTCTCTCCCTGAGCAAACTAAATGACTATTTGATTTACTTTATTTCACTTCCTAAGTTTTTTTCCTTACTATAAATACAGTGAATTGATCAAAGAATGTGAACCTCTGACCTTTTTATTTTGAAATAATAATTAATTCTTTTTAATACTACTCTCTCTATATCAATATTTTAAGTTATATAAAGTGGATCAACGTTATTGTCGGATGGAAGAAAAAAGAGCAAAGAGGATTGATTTTTTTTTTTTTTCTCTAAAAAATATTTCGATCATCCAACATGAAATATTGCGACCATTCAAAATATAATATTATCATTTATTTTTAAGGAAAATAAGAAATATGTTTTTCGAGTAAACAATTTCAAAAGGCTTTAAGAGAAGCTATAAAGTGTAAAAATGAACATCATTCAAATTTTTTTTTTTTTTTTTTTTTTTTTTTACTGGATTTAAATTTTTTCAATAATCCGAAAAGAAACATTTATAAGCGGGGTGATCCTTCTGTTTGCTTTTTTTTTTTCAAATGACTCTTTCAAGAGCTCTGAGCTCTTTATTTATATTTCGGACTTTTTAGCTATGAAATGTTGAAATGACATTGCGATTCGAGCTTGGCAAGATACGGTTAAAGGGTGGGAAATAGAGACGAAGGAATTTCCTACATATTGCTTTGTCAATGTTTTAAATATGTTACATACCATCTCGAATACAATGTCAATCATTTATTTATTCTAATTGAAAAAAAAAAAAAAATTAATGCAAAATTCTCGTAGTAGATTAAATAAGAAAATACTATGGCAAGTGTTCCCGGTACAAAAGTGATGTAACTAGGGATGATTACCACTATACTTTAAATAAAATTATAAATCCACGAAATTAATGTGAAAGGCTGCAAGCATGTGAGACCGGCTCGCCTGCTTGCTTTAAAAATAAATAATTCTTTATTTTTTAAAATAATATTCAAATTAAATTATATTCGGAGTTGAAGAAAAGACGTGAGGAACTTCGTTTGAGGCGGGGGACCCACAATCCTATACGTTTGAATTTTTTTTATTTTAAAGAAACATTTTTTAACATTATTTTATTTTGATTTAACTGCATTTTTACTAATATTTTATAGAGGAAAGTTGTTAATCCCTTTTTACATTAATGTAGATTTCAATTCTAATTGAACAGACAAAAAATATTTAAAATATGTTAAGAGAAATTAATTTCATTCATTCTTTTTTTGATCATTAAATTAGAGACAAATCATAAAAAGTGATAAAAATGAAATAAAAAAATAACTATTCTAATTTTGAGAATAAAAATTCAAATTATTGCAATATTAAATTTGTTTAAATCACTAAAATAAGCCAGTTAATGAAATGTGATACCCCTTGAATCTAAAATGGTGTCACCCAGGGCGGACGGGGGTCCCCCCCCCACATTCTTATCCACTCTCTTCTTGGCGGTACATGGATACCGACCACGAGTATCCCGATCAGAGACTTATTCCTTTCCTATATGCACCTTCCATGATTAGAACAAGCTCCCTGCGTCTATCTTCCCCAAAACCTACAATATTCAGACTTACAAGTCATTACTGGCATCTTCTCAGTTCCCGCAGTTGAGTTCCCCTTTTAGGCTTCTCCTTTATTTATTTTTTTTAATTTTAACTATATTTTTCCCAGCTGCATGTGACCACTGGTCATTATAGGTCTTCGGACCTTATGCACCCATTCAAAAAAAAAGTCCGCCTGCAATGTATGCAACCCAATTTGCATCGCCGCTATGCATGGCTGCAGGACATTTTTTCTATTTTTTTTTTTATCTCTCAAATAATTTTATACTAAAGATTTTAAATATATATTTTGATATAAATAATTAATGATTTATTTATTTAAGGCCTTTGATGAACTTATACAGAAACGAAACATTGTTTCGTCGAATATTCTACGAATTAATTATATATTATGGATTAAAATCAACTAAAATAAACATTAGTAAAATGTAAACAAATATTTAAAATAAATTTCAATTAGTCCCTCCATATACGGTAAAACTGAACTTGAAAAATGATTTTAAAAAAAAGTTACACTTATTACCGATTATATATTTTTTATAATAAGTTATTAAAATTTTACAGTAAAGATAATATTTGAAATGAAATTTTTTCTATAGGTCATCATTTTAAAATTAATTAATGGTAATAAATTATAAAATGATACAAAATAAATTTACATTATTTTAAAAATCAAAAGGTAAGCAAATAATTTCTAATTTAATTTTATATAGGGTTGGTAGCGTGGAGAGTTAATTAATATTTTGATATGGCCGATTGAATTATAATAAAGCATTATTTTTTTTTTTGTACTTTTAAATAGACAATCAACTCTCCTTGAACATATGGATTAGAGCAGGGATGGCGAAACTTTTTGAGACGTGGGTCAAATTTTGTTCATATTTTTTTTAGTACTAGCTCGTGGGTCACTAATGCACATTTGCACTAGTTTAAAAAATTTTAACTGAATATTTTTAAAATTGAACATCTTTAATATTCAATTGGCTAAACGGGTAAAAATGGGCGTGGTTTGACGATTTAAAAATTTTTAGTGCGCCTCTTTCCTCTTTCACCTGCAAATTTTTAGTTGAGTTTCTGTGAGTAGCAATCGTGGGTCAGTTAAAAAGTTTGCGTGGGTCAGTGTCTGACCCACGGGTCATAGGCTCGTCACAATTGGATTAGAGTAAAATTTCTTGGATTGCCAGACTTGTAATTTTGTTTTATCGGAAACAATGAATAATATATAAATCTTTTTTTGGAAGAACATTTTTACTTTTTTACATAACAATTTACCTTTGCTTAGATCGTTCAGAAATGCAGTGATATAAATAAATACTAAATAGTAAAAGCAAAAATAAAATTTCTAGTGACAGTTAAATCAAGTAATTTATAAAAGTGTATTGAGAGCTGGAATAATTTAAAATTTAAGAAACTTTTTAATGTAAAATTTTTGAAGAAAGTTTGAATAAATTTTACTTTAAACATAGAAATAGAATATGCAACAACAATAAACACACACTCCAGTAATCTGTGATATATTTATGAATTTTTTCAAAGAAAAATAAGGACTTCCCGAGAAGTCAAACTTTTCATTTTTTTCGGCGGGACATTTGATTGTACAGTGAGCGCCACAATTAAGTCCCCACATGATTGCTAGAGCCTTAAGTACATGGTATATGACGAAATAATTTTAAATTTAAAAGGTAAAATAAAATCATCTGTACCAGATTTTACGTTTTACCTTTTCGGTCATTAAAATTATTTCACTATATACCATATACTTAAGGTTCTAGCTCTAAGGTGGGGACTTAATTGTGACGCTCACTGTACCATGGACAAATCTTTCTTGTGCGGAATTGCGGGACGTCTGGCATTTTAAATGTGTCAGTCATTTTTGAGACAGTCGATATATATATATTTTTTTTATTTTGAGGGGAGGATAATAACAGAATGAAAAAGAACAATTTTTTTCTTTCGTTAAATAAGAAAGATAATCACATTTTGATATATATTTTAATTTTTAAACAGGAAGGATAAACCATACAAAACCAAAAACCATTCTTATCTATTCCCTTATTTCATCATCTCATTAGGAAATTAAAGAATTAAAAAAAAAAAAAAAACAATAAAGAACATTTTTTTAATCTTTACTCTTTAACTGAACTTTTTTAATTTTTTTTCCTGAAAAATAATGTTGGGAATTTAATCAGAGCATATAAATCTTGAATTGGTGTGTAGTTAGGGGTTGTAAAATATTCCACCCCCCCCCCCCTTCTTCTCTCCATCTCGTATCTAACTTCCCAATTTTAGAAAGGCCTTAACTAGTTTGAAAAGTTATTAACTTTATTTATTCCATCATAAAATAGCTTAAAAATAATAAATAATAGAGACTCGTGAGCGAATTTCGAGGTCAATAATAAGTCTCGAGTTGGAGTGCCATATTTTAAAAGTTACGAGTGTTCACAGGTGCCCAGTGTTAACAGTAACAGTAACTATGACTTTTAGTCAACAGGTGAAGGAAACACAGCCCAAAGCAAATACTCGAGGATCACAAATGAGTTTAATAACTAATTACAACATTCTATCTAACGACCGTGAACATTTAATTAACGGAGCAGGCGAAAAAGAAACATCTGCCCAAAAAAAATACGAATCAATACAAGAAGAGATGCCAAGAAACCGACGGAACAACATTTTTTTTTTTAAAGATACTCTCTTTTAATATTTTAACGTTTTTTTTTTCGAGAGTAAAATCCTGTTGAAATAAATTTTCCACCATGCACTTATATAATTATATTTACTTGAAAAATTTTTTTGTTTAAAATTATCTTATAATCTTTTTTAAAGGATTTATTTCTTCAGAAAAAAAAGGGTGGGATTTTGTAGTTTTAATGTTTTTTTTATCTTCTTTTATTTTATATTCAATTTATTAGAAAAAATTGTCCCTATCTTAAAATTCTATATATTTATAGTGGAATCAGCCTGTCCTATTTCTTCCGGTCGAAAAAACGCATGATAGGGTTGGAGGGAAAAGACTGAGGTTCGCCGACCCCGCATCGCTGAAATTGTCTGTGTGTCTGTGTTCAATTTTAATAATGAAGGAATTGAGCTATGAGGCTGAAATTTTATATTTAATTTAGACATCCCCCTGGAACGTGAAAATAAACTTTTAAACTAAATCGGCCAAAAAGTATTAGTACTTTGCTGATGTACTTTTTCAGTTTTTTTCGATTTTCTCAAAATTCGCTCTAACGATTTTGATTGAAATTCAAAAATCAATTATTTTTTTATATGTTCTTAAAAAAATATATCGATGAAATTTTCCATAAAAATCGTTTGAAGTACACTTTACTGATGTGGAAGCATTCGTAGCTTAGCTCTATCTATGAATCGGGTGGTCAAGTTTGGAACTTAAGTGCTAAAAGCAACTAAATATATCTCGACCTAAAAAATCTGGTGTGACAAGCACAGTACACAACTTTCTCTTGCCAAACGATAAGAGAAAGTTGTGTGCTGTGTGACCAGTCACACCAGATTTTTATTTTTTTAAAGGTTGCTTAATCTTCCCAGGTGAGAGGAGATGTTTTGTTATATTAGATTAGACAAATGAAAGTAATAAAATTCCTATTTAATCTCTGAGGAAAATATTTAGAACAATTTTTTTTTTTGTATACAATCTTTGAAGGCAAAAAGAAGCTTATTTAATCCTCCCGAGTGCAACTCATACAAAATAAGAAAGAATAAGAGCAGATTCGCGTTACATGTTTACGAAATTTTGCGTAATTTAATTACTGATTCTTTTTTAAATAATTTCTTTTTCTTTATCCTCAAGCGGCTCTCTCACGGCCTTGTTTTTATACTCAATTTAAAATAGATTAAGTACTACACTCTTTGTAGAGCGGGAGGGGGAATGTTAAAAGCTACAGCATTCTGATTAGTCACTTGACTGCCAGTTCTCTTTCCATGAGCGTATATAAAAGGGGACCCGACATTTTTAATATGTATAATTATATTTGAGAAAATGCGATGCGTAAAAATCTGATGGGACTGGTCGCACAGCACACAACTTTCTCTTACCCTTCGGCAAGAGAAAGTAGATTTTTTTTGTGACGAGATACATTTAGTTGCCCTTAGCACCTAAGTTCCAAACTTGACGACGCGATTCATAGATCGCGCTGAGCTAGAAATGCTTCCACATATGTAAAGTGTAGTTCAAAAAAATTTCATTAATATACTTTTTAAAGAGCATCAAAAAAATAGTTGATTTATGAATTTTAATCAAAATCATTAGAGCGAATATTGAAAAAATCTAAAAAAAAAACTGAAAAAGGACTCCAGTAAAGTACTACCGGTACTTTTTGGCTGATTTTGTTCTAAAGTTTATTTTCATCCCTTGGGAGGGTGCCTAACACAAATATAAAATTTCAACCTCCTAGCACTTTTCGTTCCTGATATATTTTGTTCACAGACATTTTGACATGATCACAATACTTTATTTCTATATAATTAAATATTTATTATTCATATAAAAAACCGAAAAAAAGGTGTGCCGCCGGGAGTCGAACCACGGATCCTCCGATTTGTACTCAGAGTGCCCTACCACTGGACCACAGCACGACATTCGGATATATGAACTCAGTTGGAAAGCAAATTTAGTCGTCAGAAGAAATGGACCCAAGAACGGCGCCAGAATTTTCTCTCTCGACCAGGTGCAATCCAGATGGAATAATTGAGAAGACCTCAATTTTAATTAATTAATAAATAAGAAATTATATATAATATTTAAGATATTATATACATCGCGTTTGTGAGCCGCGAAATTTATACAATGAAATATTTATTATTCATATATCCGAAAAAATAATTTCTATATATTTCATATATAGGGTACGTGAAAGTAAAAATAGTATAAAAAGGAAAATCTCAAAATTTGGTGAGGTGTGAGAGATTTCGCCCCAATTCCCTCGAAAATATCATATATACGTCCCCAACTCCAATACTCAAGAAATTTTTATTTAATAGGTCTTCACATTGTGTATCTCGACATAAAAAATCTGGTGTGACAGCACAGTACATAACTTTCGATTACAGAAGGTAGGAGAAAGTTGTGTGCTGTGCGTTGTCACAATGAGTTTTACATTGAGAATTCGCTCCCTGTTAAAAAAAATATATTTATATTGTGTTTAAATAAAAAAAAAAATTAAATTTTATTTTATTAACATCTAATTGAACATGTCGATTTTATTTTTCACCTCCCAAATTGACACTATTATATTGATTTATTAATTAATCAAAATAAAAAATATGAATCTTTAAATATCAATTTAATCCTTTTTATATTAAACACAAATGAATTTGTTAAAAGTATATTTTAATTTATAGGGGGAAAAATACATGGTGACCCAAAAGTATTTGTTCGGTTTTCATCAACTTTATTAAAACGAGAAGAACTAAAAGTTTAATGCCATACAATAAAGAGTAATTGAAAGCTTAATTAATGAAGTTTAAAACTCGGGGGGGGGGGGAATTTTTATTTTTTAAACTTGCACCCACGGTTATTTTCTCTTTTATATATTTTTCAAAATAATTTCCGGAGAATATTAAAATTAAAAAATCTGGTGTGACATAACGCACAGCACACAACTTTCTTTTACCATCGGTAATCGAAACTTGACCTTTTATACACAATAGAAAATCTTAAACAAATACAAAATTTCATAAGATTTAGAAATTTTTTTTTTAAATGTGTGAAAAATTCCAAAGGGGACCCTCCTTGTGAATCGAAATTAACATGCAAATCCCCATAGAGATTTAACATTTGCTCTATGGAAGGAAGAGCCGGAAAATGAATTTTAAAAATCTGAAAAACTACATCAGTGTACTTCAAACAATTTTCGCTAAAAATGTTACTAATATATTTTTTAAAGAGCATCTAAAGTCTAGTTGATTTATATTAATTAAAGAAAAAGATTTATATTCTGTTACCATGGCACTATTTCTCTATCTTTCCTATAAGGTACAAGAGTAAAGTGTGCTTCAAAAAATTTCAACGGCAAAATGAGAATATACATCTTAAAGAGCATGTAAAAAATAATTGATTTATGAATTTTAATCAAAATAGAGTCGATTTGGAGAAATTCGAAAAAACTGAAAAAGTACTTCCGTAAAGTACTAGAACTTTTTGGCCGACTTTGTTCAAAAGCTTATTTTAACTGCCTGGCAAGGTATTTAAATATAAAATTTCAACCTCATAGCTCATTTCATTGGCATTCATGCTTAAAATTGTCCACACAGACAGACAGACACACAGACCAATTTGCGGGGCCCACTTTTTTGGACTCAGTGGATCTTAAAACATCATGAAAATCAAAATTATTGACATGATCGCAATAATTTCTCACTATATTTTACAAATATATTAAGAGAAAGCAAAATATGTTAAAATAGCCTGGATAATATTTACAAATAAATTATTTTGATTCTTTATTATCCGAAAATTATCATCACTCACTCAACGATAGCTTTCTTTTATCATATTCTACAAAATTTCTTTCATCGTTAAAAAAATATATATATATTTTTTTTTTATAAATTGCTTAGATTTATATAGATATATATATTTTATATTGTCAAATAAAATATATATTTTAAAAAGGTGGAAAGAAAAAGCACTCAAGTAGAAAAAAAGAAAATATATATATTTATTTTCTATTATCGATGTTTCGAGAGAACATTTTCGGTTACCGTCAGCAACAACATAAATTCTCTGTCATTCAGAAATAGACTTATAAAACTTCTTCTTTGAAAGTGAGTTTTTTGCATAATTACGCCCTCTATTTGAACTATCAACACTCTCGACGTTCTTTCAACGACATATTTTTGCGTTGGGGTTGAAAATTTCTCTGCTGTCAGCCGGTTCTCGCCCCTTTAAGGCTTAGAGGGGAAGTAGGCGCTGAAACGGTTCGACTATTTATCTAAGAGATGGCTTTAGTATCGTGCCTACTCTAGCCATTTAATCTCTTACCTTTGAAAAGTTGTGTGCTTTGCTTGTCACACCAGATTTTTTATGTCGAAATACATTGTTTCCGTTGATATACTAGAATTCAATATGTATTATATATAAACATGGGAAAATATTTATATAAATTAAATTGTATGCTGGGTATTCCTCCCGACTCCAAAAATATTTATATTTTGTTACCATAGCAACCATTTCTCCATGGGCGTAGCCGGGGGAGGCAGGGGGGCCGTTGCCCCCCTGGCTCGTCCTAAAAATTAAAAAAAATATATATATATATATATTTTTCCCATTGGAAATTTTTTTAACACCCCAATTCACTACATTAATTTAATTTTTTTTTATTTAAATAAATAATTAATACTCTATGTATATATTAATTGCAAACCCCCCTCTTTCGCCCTAACGAGGGGTTGGCCCCCCTAACAAGAAGTCTGGCTACGCCCATGCATTTCTCCTATCCTTCCTATGAAGTACAAGAGTAAAGTGTGCTTCAAAAGATTTCAATGGCAAAATTAGAATATATATATTTTAAAGTACATCTAAAAAATAATTGATTTTTAAATTATTAAAATATTTTAGTCTCTTTTAAATTTACCTTCTAACCTTTTTTTTTTTAAATATATTTTTAAAAAATTCTTCTTCCCTATTAGACTAAGTATAAAAAATAAGTTTTTCGATTCGAAATAAAAGCCCTCTTTTTTTTTACATTGCAAACAGACATAATATTTCAAGTTAATGCTTGTGAAAAAAAAAGCGGCGTAGAGCTTTTATCCCATCATCAAGCCAGTGATTCAATTTCCCTATCTACATCACATTAAAAGAAAATTTGTGTTGATTTTTTTTTATTAGGATTTTGAGAACTTTTTCTCTTGATCCTCTTTTTTTTCGACGGTATCTTCTTTATGGGAAACAACTTTATTCATTTATTTATTTTTTATTCAAGTGAAGGACTTAAAAAAAAATTATTAAACGATATAAAAAGAGATTTTAAAATGTGAATAATGAAATATTATTATCCTTATTTGAGTGGCGCAAAATAGGTACGAAATATGGCTTTTAAAATATAAAGTTAATTGACCGTTTGAATGTAAAATTTTAAAAGCATCTCTTTTTTTCGCTCACAACAAACCTATCTTAAAGACGAAATAAGATTTATTATTATAGGTAGAGAAAAATTGGTGAACTTATGCTATTCGATAATATAAGAATCATATTTGAATTACGATTAAAAGTTTTCTTGAAAAAAAAAAAAAAAATTAGTAAAGAAATTTTTTACTTTTGTTTACAAGTTTTTCATTTCTTTATTTCTTTTAAATCAGAGAAAAACTTTTTCTTTCATAACAAGTTTTTTATTTTGCATTTAATTTAATAAGCTTGTAAGATATTTATTTATTAATTTTACAAATGCATTGGAAAAATATTTTGTTTTTTTTTTCATAAATAGGCTAAATTATTTTTTAGATCCTCTTTAAAATGTATATTCTTATTTTGCCCTGAAAGTTGTTTGAAGTCACTTTACTGATGTAGTATTTCAGATGTTACTTTCTCTTACCTCTATATATATGTTAATATATAGAGAGATAAACTATTGGATTCATATTAAAAAATTCGATGTCGAGATTTTGATGGAAATACACGTTTTGAGGTCCCGTGAATCCAAAAAAGTGGTTTTCGCGACATGGTCTGTCTGTGCGTCTGCCTGTGTGTGTTCAATTTTAAGCATGAAGGAGGAGCTAAGAGGTTGAAATTTTATATTTAAGTTAGGCACCCACCTGAGGCGTGGAAATAAGCTTTTAATCAAAATCGTCCAAAAAGTACTAGTAGTTTACTGATGTACTTTTTCAGTTTTTTTTTTTTTTTTTTTTTTTTTTTGAATGTCTCAAAATTCGCCCCAATGATTTTAATTAGAATTCATAAATCCATTGTTTTTTAGATGCCCTTTAAAATGTATATTCTTATTTTGCCATTGAAATCTTCTGAAGACTACTTTACTCTTGTACTTCATAGGAAAAATAGGAGAAATGGTTGCCATGGTAACAAAATATAAATATTTTCCCATACTAATAAATTTTACATCTTCAATTCTAATATATCGGCAGAAAGTAAACATATGTCGACACAAAAATCTGGTGTGACAAGCACAGAACAACTTTCGATTACCGAAGGTAAGAGAAAGTTGTGTGCTGTGCGACCAGTCACACCAGATTTTTATCTTTTTACTTATGAAATGCAAGTGGTCAAGTTTGGAACTAAGGTACTGTGGGAAACTAAATATATCTTGACACAAAATATCTGGCGTGACAAGCACAGTATACAACTTTCTCTTGCCGAAGGGTAAGAGAAAGTTTTGCTGTGCAACCAGTCACATCAGATTTTTTCATTTAATTAATTATTTCATAATAAATTTATTTACATATAATAAATATTTCATTTTCAATAATTTTATTTGCAAATAGTATTATTGTAATTTCTCTAGATTAATAGATTAAGTAATTAATATTTAAAATGTTATTTTTAATTATAATATAAATTTGAATTTAATATCCGATTTGAATTCAGTAGTCGTTTTGATTGAAAATATTATTTTTTAAAAGGATTTAATATCTAATTTGATTAGCGTGGTTGTTGGCCGGCAGCGTTCTCGGCGCATAATTTTTCCTTTCTCGATTGTTGAATTGGCAATTAGAATATCTCTTGAGTGTTGTTCATGATTTAATTCAAAAATTATCTCCGTTTATTTTATTAATAAATCACTTGTTTTAACCAAGAAATACTTGAAACACTTTTCTTTGATAATCCTTTCAAGGTAAATAATATAATTTTCATCATTTATTTTTTATAACTATCTATTAAATATTTTTAAACTCGCATATCTTTATATTTTTACTTTCTCTTACCCTATATATGAAATATATATAGAGAGAGTATTCGATTCATTATTCATTATCGTTCAAATATTAATTCCCTCACATTATATAAAATTTATAATTTAATAAAAACCATAAAATGTCTAAATATATTTTTTTAATAAATATGGTATTTATTATTTTAGTATTGTGAATATATAAAAAATATAATATATTAATAATAGCTTATTAATTCATTTCTAATAATGATGTAATTATTTTTTCAGGTCGAAATCTCTACATTTCCCCCTCCCCCCGATCTACTAACCCCTCTACTGGTACTCCTCCCTCTCCATAGCCGCCGCCTCCTCCCCTACCAGCTCGACCGATGCTGGCAGCCAGACGAGGGGAAGTATAAAGATATTAAATCCGCGCTCTATGAAACAGCAACAACACAACACGGTTTTGGAAACCAGCGCATCTTAACGAAGTAATTATTTCATTTTTACTTTAAATAGAATGTGCTTCAAGCACCAAGTTTTGGTCTCACTATCAAATATAAACAGGGAGCTTATTACTTTCTCTTACCTCTATATATATGTTAATATATATAGAGAGAGAAAGTATTGGATTCATGTCAAAAATTCCATGTCGAGATTTTAATGGATATACACGTTTTGAGGTCCCCTGAATCCAAAAAAGTGGTTTTCGCGACATGGTCTGTCCGTGTGTGTGTGTAGTGTGTTCACTTTTAAGCATGAAGGAATTGGGCTATGAGGCTGAAATTTTATATATAAGTTAAACACCCTCCGGGACCGGAAAAATAAGCTTTTAATCAAAATCGGCCAAAGAGTACTAGTACTTTACTGATGTACTTTTTCAGTTTTTTTTTCGATTTTCTCAAAATTTGCTCTAACGATTTTGATTAAAATTCAAAAATCAATTATTTTTTAGATGCTCTTTCAAATGTATATTCTCGTTTTGCCCTCAAAATTATTTGAAGCATACATTACTCTTGTTTTTCATAGGTAAGATAGGAGAAATGGTTGCTATGGTAACAAAATATAAATATTTTCTCATGTTTATAAATTTAACATATTAAATTCCAATATATTGGCGGAAACTAAATATATGTCGACACAAAAAATCTGGTGTGACAAGCACAGAACACAACTTTCGATTACCGAAGGTAAGAGAAAGTTGTGTGCTGTGCGACCATCACACCAGATTTTTTTACCGTCCCTTGCGACCGATTGACTTCAAATTTGAATAACTTTTTAAGCTCTTCTAGAACAAGAATCCATTTCCGATAAATGATTTCAAAGATAGAAACCACACACACACACTCACTCACACACACGTCATATCACTTCATTTTTTACATTAAATAAGATTTATTTATTAATACAATAATATCTTAAAATTTGGTTTTATTCCGTTATAAAACTCATATGCTTTTATTACTTTACTCTAAAATTCACTTTTTCTTTTATACCTGGGCTTAATAAAAAATTAACTAATTTTTTTGTCTAAAACAACAACAAATAAGTCTTCTATAACCAGATAAGTTTTTCTACTTTTAATTTGTTTTAAATAATTTATAATTTTTCATTGATCATCACTAAAATTATTTCTTAGTCTTATGAATATTTAGTAGCTTCAGGGTGCATTATTAAAAATATATAATTAATATATGACTTTGAATTTATGATTTATAATTAAATACTGTTTATTATATTAATAAATTGTTTTTCTTTTTTAGATTTTTCGTCCCTATATCGAATCTCTCAATTGTTTTGCCGAGTGAGGAAAATTGCCAATCAACTTTCATCTCAATTCCAAGTGGTGAGTCAAAAATTTTTAATCAATAGACTATTAATTTAACTGATTTGGAGAAATATCGCTAAATATTTCTTTTCTACTGAATTTATAACTTTTGCGAATGCATCTGCAGCACATTAAATTATTTTTCCCTTTACAAGTCATTCAAAAATAATAATTTAATGTACTGAAGATGTACATTGAGGGACAATATTAAGTCCCACCCATGCGTTTTCTACTTGTGATTATTTCATTGTTTTTATAAAAGAAAATTAAAATCTTTATTGGAAACTTTCATGGTTCAAACCTAGAAAATTTTCAATAAAGATTTTCAATTTCTTATATAAAAACAATGAAATAACCACAAGTAGAAAACGCATGGTTGGGACTTAATATTGTCCCTTACTGTACGACTTTAGGCAATTTGAAATATTCATATGAAAAGTATTTGGGTAAACTGTAACGATAGATTAAGCGCTTTGGGGAAACCAAACTCTTAATCTGACCATTTGACCAACTTATTTATTTATTTTTTTATTTAATCATATATAATTTTTATTAGTAATATATATTTTTTCTAATTATGCAGCCCCCCCCCCCCCCCTTTGCGAACCTAGCCCGAAGGGTTAGCTCTCTTGTTATTTTTCTGGAAAATTTGCTTCTGATTATTTTATTAACATTTAAAATAGAAAATTCAAATTTATACTCAGCTGATCAAAAAATTATTCTTGAACAAAACGTTGCCATTTAGACTTCTTTCTCATAGGAAACACGAATTGCCTCACAGGATAAACATTTTCAAAATTACTTTTTTAGAAAGATTCTTTCTTGTTTGTAGGACTTCCTAACTTAGTATAGGAGTGTTTTTAACGTTTAGAATACATTTTTCTTTATTTATTGGCTTTTTTTAATTCGTTTTTATATTTATTAATTAATATATTTATAACCCTAATTGAAATATTTGCCAACTAATTTACTATAAAATAAAAAAAAAAAAAAAAAAAACACAAATGAAAAATAAATTATTTTTTATTTTTCTAAAAGATCATAAGAATTAAAATTATTTCATCAATTAAAAAAAAAAAAGAATTATTCAAGTGTTATTATCTAAATAATTCAACATTCTTCCACTACAATGAATTCTCTCTCACACCTTGCAAAATCAGTATGATCACAATGGCATTTATATATAACTTATATATATATAGACGGTCGGATAAAAAAAAAAAGAATGAGTGGTGAGAGAACAAAAAAGTCAGAGTTGCATTTTTAAACGGTCGTTTCTAGGTGGAACGGTCTTTAGTCCCTTGAGGGCCCCACCCCCTGTCCCCCTCTCCCGTCAACCGCTAACTCTTATAACGCCTCAAATGTAATTGGAAAGTTAAAAATTTACTTATTTAATAGGGGGTGAACTTAGTAATTGAATAAACATTAGGGTATAAAAATAAATGAATTATAAATCTTTATATGAAAATCTGATGTGCCTATGTTAAAATTTAAAAACACTTAAATATATCTCTATGTCCAGTGACTGTCCCAGAATTTTGACAGAGAGGGTGGGGGGGGGGGCGAAAATTGCGTTGTATAAGAGGTGAGAGACGATGTCATACAGTATACAAGGAGGGGTGAATGATGGCGGTTTAGCATTCCTTAAAAATATCATCTGTCCAAAAAAGGGTTTCCAATAGCGGATTCAGAAATTGGGGTGTGGTGGAGGGCGCGGGGATAATTTGGTGTGACTGGTCGCACACACACACACACACAACCTTCTCTTTCTGTAATTTAAAGTTACGTTCTGTACTTGTTTACCAGAATATACTATATGCCAACAATTCATATTTTTAGGTCTAAATTTTTAAAATTTTATACACCCTTGAGCAGTAGCATAACTAGGTGGGGGCGAAGGGGGGCGCTCGCCCTCTCCGCCCCAGGCGCTTCAAGCTTTTGGCGCCCCTCTATACCGATATAAA
>JAKCPI010012401.1:0-12456 GCA_023213315.1 Euborellia annulipes | reverse complement strand
TGGATACCAAATGGGAGTGTGAATGGGAAAAAAGTGTGAGTGTTTAAAAAAAACTTGTTAACACTCACACTTTTTATCTCATTCACATTCACACATTCACACACACTCACCCAGTCTTTTCGGCAACTCAGGCCATATAAGACTTTTGACGATAACCGTTATTTGAATATACTCGTATCTATATATAAAAGTATTTGAGGCAAAAAATTTTACCTCTTGAATTCTAATATATCGGCTAAAATAAACTAAATATATGCCGACACCTTAAACTGATATCACAGAACACAACTCTACCAAGGATAAGAGGGAAAGTTTTTGCGCTGAGAGCTCAGTCACGCCAGATTTTTTCTTTTTGGAAAAATGTTATCTTTTGTTCCCTCATTTAAGCGTCCTTATTTATTGATATAATACAGGTGTATCGCAATAGTTTGTTTTTTTTTTAACTCTTTTCGGCTACAGAGGCCATTTAGGGGTTTTTCTTTATTTTCATAATTTTTAAATACAAATATCGATGGCCACCGGGGGGGGGCGTTCCATATCTCAATAGTTCAAAAGATTGAACTAACTCTCACGTCCTTTATTTATCATTATAACAAAAGCCAATTGAATTGAAATTTGTCTATGTTTTTGTGGAAAGAGAATCAATCCATTGGTAACTTCTATTCTGGGAATTAAAATATGTTACATGATCCAATACAGCTTTGTTAAACACCGACATTAAAATTCTCTAAAATGAATACTTTGATTTATCACCTTCCTTTAGGGACATTTATAATTACCAGTACTAAAGTTTCTAAAATGTATTTTCTTACGTTAAATGCGGATATTTCTTATTATTTGACTAACCTCTTTATTTTTTAGACTCTCCTTATTAAGTTTTATTTTGCTCATTCTCTCTCTCCACCTGTTGAATAATTAATCTTACCTTTTCAATATTTGACTTTTCATTCAATCTTAATTACCATCGTTCTCTTTAAAATTTTAATAAAAAATTAGAGCGTTAAGTTTTAAATTAAAAAATTAAAAATAGAACAGAATTAGAGTCATTCATTCTAATTCATAAGTTATCGTGTATATACTCAATCACACGTGCTACAGGCATCTATTCAGACATAAACTATACAAAATGTGTTTTTTAACTCACTGAGTTCTAAAACTACAAGGATCTTCAAAATCTCGGAAAAAAAAACTTTTTTTTGATATATCCTTAAATTTAAGTGCTTCATGAGAAAGTTGTGTGCTGTGCGCCAGTCACGCCATATTTTTTTATTTTTTAAAACATAAGAAAGAGTGTATACCATATATAATTTTCTAACACAATTAATTAAATTCTAATAAGTTTGGCGTTATAAATAGAATTCATAAATTTTGCTCATTACGGAGAGAGTTTATTGTGAAGGGCTTAATGAAAATAAACGAAATATAATGATCATTAGGGGAGAGTAATTATCTCCAAGTTAATTTTCCAAATTTTTAATAGACTATAGGTCTTTTTATTTATTAATTCTTTAAGAGGAAGTAGAATCTAAAACCGCTCGCTTATTATTGCTAAGAGATGGCATTTAAATCGTGTCTCTGCCTTAGCCAATTAGGAAAAACTTGTTTACTGTCATGTCTGTCTGTCATTGTACTATTTCATCAATTTTTGTCCTGATGAAGAGTGCGATCAGGATTCGAAACGTCGACAAAAAAATAAACTTTTATTTTATTTTTTCGCCTTTGGGCACATCCTTTTTACCACATCCTCATATTAATTATAATAAACCGGCCATCAAGAAACAATTAGCCCAAGTTTCTTGGCTGTAGCACGTAGCCATTCACTAGCCCCCTTAGTTAAAGTTTAATATTTTCTTCGGGCGATAATTATATATTATTCTAAAAGCAAAAAAATATACCCATATTTTTTATTTTTTATTCAAATTTATTTTAGAAGTTCAAAGTTTTGAGGAAGGCCGTTTCGGATTAGGATGATTCGATTATACTAACAATAAGTTTAGTTAATTTTTTGAAAAAAATTAAAACTAAAATACAAATTTCAAGGTAGATGAAGAAAATAGACTTTATTCGGCTCAAAATTATTTATTACCCATGTCAACGTTTCCGGGACTATACGTCACCCATCCTCCCCTTTTCCTCTTCTTCTTTCTTTTTATCTCTTGTTTTTTAAGTTTGTCTTAATTTGTAAAGTTTTGTTGTTATATTGTATTTTAAGGTCCTGAGGATGGGTGACGTATAACCCCCGAAACGTAGACATGGGTAATAAAATAATTTTGGGCCGAATAAAGTCTATTTTCTTCACCTTCCTGTAAATTAGAAGACGGCCTTCCTCAATACGATTATATAAAAATTTCAATCAGAAGCTGAAAATATGTAGGTCTATGTCTTTTTTTCTGAAAAAATTCGAAATCTGTTTTTGTATCAAATAAACCCTACTCAGTAGTTCATCGTTTAGCTAGTTTATGTTTATGTCAGGACTGTTCTCTATTCAGGGAAAGGACTATTTGTGTGTGGGGGTTGGGTACACTTCGTTACTCTTTAAGAAGACCTGTTCTAATTCGACTTAATGATACTGTAGTTTATTAAATATTTGGAATGAAATATCTTATACATTTGTAATTAATTTTTGTTGAGTTTGATGGCTGTAGATATTCAATTAGGGAGGACGGGAGCCTTCCCGTGACTCAGCAGCCAAGTAAAAAAAAAAAAAAAAAAAAAAAAAAAAAAAAAAAAAACGCTATATCCTGTCGCCGACGCTTCGAGCGCTAGTCGCACTCATCTTCAGGGCATGCATAATTATCAAAAATAAGTACCATCAAGAGAAAAGATTTAACAAGAAAAAAAAAAAAAACTTATCTAAAACAAAAAGATCAGAAATTACATCCTAACAATAATATATTAGCAAACTGAGTTCTATTGAAATTGGGGATATTTTCTTTTTGCTGGTATTAGATGATGATATTTGATGCTATTATGTAGTCGTACAATTGATTTTTAATCTAATAAAAAGAAAAAGATTTAAATTCGGTTACCATGGCAACCATTTATTTCTCCTATCTTTCCTATGAAGCACAAGAGTAAAGTGTGCTTCAAACAATTTTGAGGGCAAAACGAGAATATACATTTGAAAGAGCATCTAAAAAATAATTGATTTTTGAATTTTAATCAAAATCGTTAGAGCGAATTTTGAGAAAATCGAAAAAAACTGAAAAAGTACATCAGTAAAGTACTAGTACTTTTTGGCCGATTTTGATTAAAAGCTTATTTTGTCGGTCCCGGGGGTGTTTAACTTATATATAAAATTTCAGCCTCCTAGCTCAATTCCTTCATGCTTAAAATTGAACACACACACACACACACACACACACACACACACACACACACACACACACACACACACACACACACACACACACACACACACACACACACACACACACACACACACACACACACACACACACACACACACACACACACACACACACACACACAGAGAGAGAGAGAGAGAGAGAGAGAGAGAGAGAGAGAGACAGACAGACAGATCATGTCGCGAAAACCACTTTTTTGGATTCAGGGGACCTCAAAACGTGAAGATCCATCAAAATCTCGACATCGAATTTTTGACATGAAACCAATACTTTCTCTCTCTATATATTAATATATATATAGAGGTAAGAGAAAGTAAAATTCATTAATATTAAACATTTATTTATTTATTTCTTAAATAAAATGTTATGTTAATTCATGTGTAACGCTGATATTAATTTATTATAATAATAAATGTTGGTCATTTATTTATTTATTTATTATGCATGGATTTGAATTTTATTATAATAAATCCAAAGTAATTATTGTTTTACTCTTTGCATATAAATTGCATCATGTTAATTTATATTATATTAAATATATAAATGTGATATCGGAGAGAGAGAGAGAGAGTTAAAAATAATCATCCTGTCATCATCATCAATTTGATGCAATGATGATGATCATCATCATTTCAATGGACCAAACGAACTGACATTTGACATTGATTCAAATGAATTTAATTTTACAACAAAATAGAAAGAGAGAGTGAGAGAGTAAATTAAATTTTATTTAACAATTTAAAGAAATATGAGACGGTTTAAGTTAATTGCTTATCTACCTATTTGTTTATTTTATTTTTATCTATTTGTATATTTGTTTATTGTTTATAAAAAAAATAAATAAATTATTGTTATCGTATGAAATAATTAAATTCTCTATCCTCTATAAAGCCCAAATTCGGCCGTGTCTTGAATATTGTTCCCACCTTTGGCGAGGGGCGTCGAAAGACGCTCTCTCCTCCTTGGAAGCCATACAGAGGCGTGCAATTAGACTGATAGGTGATTCTACCCTTACTGCATCCCTACAGTCACTAGATCATAGAAGAAGAGTATCTGCACTATCTCTCTTCTACAGGTATTACCATGGTCAATGCTCTGCCGAATTAAAATCAATTATCCCACCCAATGCAACATATTCACGGAACACAAGAGAGGCATCGTCCCAGCATCCCTATGCTGTTCAGATCACGACTAACAGAACAAATCAATTTCATTCTTCCTTTGTCCCCATGACCTCCCGTGATTGGAACAAGCTTCCTGCGTCTATCTTCCCCAAAACCTACAATCTTCAGACTTTCAAGTCTACCTCAACAGGCATTTCTCAGTTCCCGCATTTGAGTTTCCCCTTTATGCTTCTCCTTTTGTTTTTATTTTCTTCCTGGCTGCATGTGACTATTGGTCATTATAGGTCTTCGGACCTTATGCACCCATTCCAAAAAAAAAAAAAAAAAAAAAAAAAAATTCCAATGGGAAAATGAGAATATATATTTTAAAAAGTATCTAAAAAATTATTAATTTTTGAATTTTAATCAAAATCGTTGGAGCGAATTTTGAGAAAATCGAAAAAAAAAAACTGAAAAAGTGCATCAGTAAAGTACTAGTACTCTTTGTCCGATTTTGATTAAAAGCTTATTTTCACGCCCTAGGGGCAAGGGCGGATCCAGAGGTTTTTTTTTTTCGCGGAACCAAAGTTTTCCGGACACAAAAATTTTTGCCGCCCGTGGAACATTTCCTCTTTCGCGGAACCAAAATTTTTTCCCGTCCGTAAACAAAATTTTTCCCCGTCCGTAAAAATTTTATTTGTATTTAATACAAATCGAATTTTTAAATATTAATTTTTAAAATTTTACATTAAAAATAAATTAAAAAAAAGAAAGTATTTTTCCCAAATCTCGGGGGGGGGGGGGGGTAATTACCCTCTTTACCCCCCTGTATCCGCCCTTGCCTAGGGGAGTGCCTAACTTGAATATAAAATTTCAACCTCCTAGCTCAATTCCTTCAGGCTTTAAATTGAAACCAGACACACAGACAGACAGACAGACCAAGTCGCGAAAAACACTTTTTTGGATTCAGAACTCAAAACGTGTATATCCATCAAAATCTCGGCATCGAATTTTTGACATGAATCCAATACTTTCTCTCTGTATATATATGTATATTAACATATATACCTTATGCACCCATTCCAAAAAAAAAAAAAAAAAAAAAAAAAAAAAAAAAAAAAAAAAAAAATTCTAATTTAATACTCCTATAAAATTTCAGAGAACAACCAAGGAAATATTAAATTAAAAAATCTGGTGTGGCACAGCACACAACTTTCTTTGTGCTTGTCACATCAGATTTTTTGTGTCGACATATATTTAGTTTCCGACAGTACGGTACATTCGATTTTCAAGATGTAAAATTTATAAGTATGACAAAATATTTATATTTCGTTACCTTGGCAACCATTTCTCCTATCTTTTCTATGGAGTACAGGAGTAAAGTGGTCTTCAGAAGATATCAATGACAAAATGAGAATATACATTTCAAAGAGCATCTAAAAAATAGTTGATTTATGAATTAAAAAAATAAATCGTTGGAGCGAATTTTGAGAAAATCGAAAAAAACTGAAAAAGTGCATCAGTAAAGTACTAGTACTCTTTGGTCGATTTTGTTTAAAAGCTTCGTGTCACGTCCCAGGGAGGTACCTAACTTGAATATAGAATTTTAACCTCCTAGCTTTTTTAGTTCTTGAGATATTTTCTTCCCAGTCGCACACAGACAGACCATGTCGTGAAAACCACTTTTTTGGATTCAGGGGACCTCAAAACGTGTATATCCATCAAAATATTGAAAAGACACGAATCCAATACTTTCTCTATATTTATTAAATATATACTTAGGTAAGAGAAAGTAAAAAAGACAGTCAAACGTTTTTTTATCTAAATTAACACAAATTTAGCCTCTTTATTTATTAAAAATTGATTTTTTTAAAAATAGATATGTTATACTTAACTATCTATTCTAATTATTATTAGTAATAATATTACATATGGGCGTCATATATTCTATTTTATTTGGCAAATATAATCGTATTAAATCAGCAACGCATTCTCATTCTATGCAATAAATACGAGAGGACCTCCCCTCCAATTCTACATTGCTTTTAATAGCCTCTCACCTTTTAGTGAAATTTATTTAACCGATCGGTGCACCATTTGTACAATTTGCATGTGGGAAGAGGCATTTTATTCCCTCTCTAATAAATATATTATTCGTATATGTATGGGAAGAGAGGGGAGTGGGGGGGGGTTGATTTTTTGAAAGCTCTCGCTAAATGCACTTGTGCATCGCATCGCATACAATTCTATATATTCGTTGCTACTCTATATGTATATAAACTCATTGTTTTTGTTGTTGTTACTGTATATAGATGGAGTGATTTAGAAAATTTACATTTGATGAAAAAAAAAGAGTATTAAAACAATAAAACTCTCCCTCCGCCACCCCTCTATCACAATTCAACAGCGAACTCGTAGAATATTTTTCTAATATACTAATAATAGAATTTTTTATAAAAAAAAAATTTCATTTTTTTTTTTGTTTCAAATAAATTTTTATGTAATGAATACAGCGAGGGATTTTTTTTTTGAATTTATTACATTTCTAAATTGAACAAATAAATAATTATTTAATAGATAAATATATAAAATAATTAAAAATGTAATTGAAACATTTAAAAGTATTGCAATTTTATTATAGGCCTAATTATTATTAATTATCAGATTAAATTTATTTTATTTTACCCTCTCTTTTCGTCATCCGGGTCAGAATCGTCGTACCTTTTTACACTTTTTTAAAAAAGGCCTATTTTTTAGCCTTTAGAAAAAAAAGCAAATCGAATGGTAAATTTATCCTTAAAAAATGGCAAATTTTAAGTTTATATTTTTGTCACATAGCTAAAATATTACTCTAGACCAGTAGTTCCCAATCTTTTTTGATGTGCGGCCCACTTTTTCCGTAAAAAAAAAAACTCTGAGGCCCAGTGTATTTCTCCATTTCAATGCCTCCTAATTTTCTCTGGGCCTTCTACTGCTTCCCCGAAGGGGGCGTTATCGCCCACGTTAAGAACCTATGCTCTAGAGAATTATATACACAATTATGTATGAAAGAATTTCATTAAAGATGATTATTCAACAGTCTTGTTGTTGGGGTCACCCATCCGAAATATATCACTAATTGTTTTTTCTTAACAACAAAGACCTTGGTGACAGTTTCTCATCGTCTATAATAAAGATAATAATTTCATTCAACAAGTCCCTCGGAACAGGAGGCAGAGGTCCACGATCCCAGGATCAGTTCCGCTTTCCGTAAGCGATAAAATTTATTCTTAAATCATATGACTTAATTCTAGATTTTTCACATCACCTTCCTTGAGTTTTATAGAATAGAGTTAGAGAAAGGTTTATTTTCAAAAAGTTTAGGTTGAAACCTTTATTTAAACTTCTGCCCCTTTTATCAGAGGCTAGCAACCAAATAGACAAGTAAACGTAGCGGATTATCTAAGTTCAAGGGGCGTTTAGAATCTATAGCACTACCCTACTTGAACTCAAGGTCCTAATATTTGCATTGCAAAAAGAAATATCCTAAATAGGCAATAAATTTGCCACCCAAAGGCGGGCTTTGAGCCTATTTGTTACATGAAGCAACTCACTCATTGGTCGAAAAAAATGGACCCCAATTGAATTAAAAAGCGAACCCTGTCCACGAGAAGCTAATGTATCCTCTCTGAGCATCGGGTCACGGGCCCTAACTTTATTATTTATTATTAAAAAAAAAAATATTTCTAGAATCTCATATCTTTCTTTATACTTGTAAAAGAACAAGAAGTCAATTTTTTTCGACCAGTGAGTGTACTTGTGCTTTTTCTTTGGTGACGTTTTTGTTAATAATTTCGTTAATAATTAACAGATTTTTACGAATGAATGATTTTAAGAAAGCCAAAGAACTATAAAATAT
Organism: Euborellia annulipes; assembly: GCA_023213315.1. Lineage (NCBI taxonomy): Eukaryota > Metazoa > Arthropoda > Insecta > Dermaptera > Anisolabididae > Euborellia > Euborellia annulipes. The sequence goes on along the minus strand of JAKCPI010012401.1, from coordinate 4,087 downwards.
CGTAAATATATGTTTTTTTCATTCAGGGATACTTAAAATTGTATTAGGGGTGACCAAAGAAAAAAAACTGAAAAAATTAGATTTTTCTAAACTTTTAGCCGTTTGAGGCACGTCTAAATGACCTCCGATTGGGATGAAACTTAAAATTTATATGTATTATAACTATCTGCATATTTTTAAAGGAAATTGCCTTAAAAAAATCCAGGTAATATAAAATTAGAGCCGTTTTAGAGCACATTTTCTAGTAAAATTTTGTTTTCTCTATAGCTCTAAAATCTGACGTGATGGGGCAAAACTGATGGCATTTTTGGAATCAGCGCTACCCAAATACCCAGAAATAGCTTCAAATTCTCAGTCAACAAAAAAAAAAAATCCTTTTTGTTGCCCTGTATTATTTTGTACTTCAAAGTTCCAACTATCACATCGTCCAAGTATTAATCTACCGTTCATTTACTTATAGAACACTGGACACCAGATTTTTTTCTGTATATCCCTATCAAGGGCGGATCCAGAGGTGTTTCTCGGGGGGGGGGGGGGAATCAGGTGTGACTCGTCGCACAGCACACTATTTTTTCTTAATTTCAGTAATTTAAAGGCGCATTCTGTACTTGTTTGCCAGAATATAAATACAAATCAAATTTTTAAGTATTAATTTTTAAAATTTTACGAGAAAAATAAATTTTTTTGCAAAAAAAAGGTATTTTTTTCAAATCTCGGGGGGGGATTACCCCCTTTACCCCCCCCCCCCCCCCCTTGTATCCGCCCTTGATCCCTATTTATTTCTTAATAAATAAATGAAGTTTTCAGTCTCTCTTTAATCTCTTTAATCTTTAATATACAATATTTCGATTATTAGTTCAAACAGAATTTATTTATATAAGAAATTTGTTGAAATCGATCTCCCTGTCGTTTTTCCTCTAAAGCCAACTCACTAACACTGACGTCTGTGTGTGTGAGTTTGTGTGACTACTAAGTCGCTAGATGCATATTTCATAAAGGGGGTAATTTACCCTCCCCCCGTTTCATCCATTTGGTACATTTGAGTGTTATTCACCACCAGAGAGAGAGAGAGAAGGAGGGAGGGAGGGAGGGAGAGGGTAGTAGCATAGATAGGTAGAGTGGGTGTATGGACAGGGAGGGGGGTGCGTCGAGCGCCATTTTAGCACGCGGACCAATTAGAGTGAGGCGAAGAGCGGCGCGTGCGTCGGTCGCCCTTTGGCTCATTAGTTGCCTCAAGTGCCACCAGGGAGCAATGCTAAAGGCAACAAAGAAAATCTCACCCCCATACCATCTAGCATGCGTTACAACACATCAACAACTTCATTCTTTTATTTTATAATAAATAAATCTTATCATGCAGTGTTATGTTTAATAAAAAAAAAAAAAGCTTCTTAGTCACCTTTAAAATAAACCTCCCCTGGAGTTTTAAAGGTTTTTTTTTTATTTAATTTAATATAAAAAATTATTTTCTAAAAATTCTTACGTTAAATAAAAAAAAAAATTCTAATTTTGGACATATCTTCTTTAACTTATTATAGAAAAATTAATACGCAACTACCGAGAATATGGAACAATAGATTTTGAAGAATAAAATTAACCAACCAGTAAAATTTCATTTTTATTTACAATTCTTTAGTTGACATTTCGATCCTTAAATGGCGACATCTTCAGAGTTGGAGTAAGGAAATATTTTATTGGAAATTTATATGGGGCATGTCAAATCGACAAATTTTTTTCCTGACCCCCGCGGATTTCGCTGAAAATTTCCTATCTTTTTTCTACCCCTTAAAAGACATTTTTGAGAATTTTTTCAAATTTTTTTACCCAACTAAAAAAATGTTATGGATTTTTGAAAAAAATTGCTCTTTTTTTTTTTAAAATAACTATAACTTATTTTAAAATTGATATTTTGGAACCCCGCAAGGCTTTAAAAATTTTGTTTTTTACTTTCTCTTACCTATGTATATATTAATATATATATAGAAAGAATTGGATTCATGTCCAAAATTCGATGTCGAGATTTTGATGGATCTTCACGTTTTGAGGTCCCCTGAATCCAAAAAAGTGGTTTTCGCGACATGGTCTGTCTGTGTGTGTGTGTGTCTGTGAACAAAATATCTCAAGAACAAAAAGAGCTAGGAAGTTGAAATTTTATATTTAAGTTAGGCACCCCCATGGGACGTGACACGAAGCTTTTGAACAAAATCGACCAAAGAGTACTAGTACTTTACTGATGCACTTTTTCAGTTTTTTTCGATTTTCTCAAAATTTGCTCCAACGATTTTTTTTTAAATTCAAAAATCAATTATTTTTTAGATTCTCAATGAAATGTATATTCTCATTTTGGCATTGAAATCTTCTGAAGACCACTTTACTCTTGTTCTTCATAGGAAAGATAGGAATTTCTCCTATGGTTGCTATGGTTACAATATAGAAATATTTTCCCAAACATAAATTTTACATCTTGAATTCAAATATACGCTACTGTCGGTAACTAAATATATCTCAACACAAAAAATCTGGTGTGCAAGCACAGTTCACAACTTTCGCGGCTTAGAGTGTAAACCTGCTAAATCCATTTTAGACAATTTTACAGGAGAGACAAAAAACATTCTTAAAAAAATAGAAATTAATTTAAAGAAACGGCTTTAATACAATTGGTGTATTTTTTTATTCTTTATAATATAATATAAAAGACGAGTTAATAAATTACTAATTTAATAATTAATTAACACTTTTGTGACTTAGCAGGTTTTTTTAATGCAGTAACCTGTTTTTCTAAAAGTAAACAAAGGACTTAGCTGTTTTTCACTCTTAATATTTAGCAACTTAAACACATTTAATGTGTTTAAATCATTTTTTATTTAAATAATAGATAATGCAATGTATCTAAATACAACAAAGTGAAATTCCATCTCGGTTAAGAGTTATTAGAGAAATTGAAAAAAACAAAGTGAAAATCTATATTTCTCAAAATGGGGGTTAAGGTCTTAATTTCTAAAAACCCCGAATCCTCTTTTTAGATGTTCATCTAAACAAGCATTTAGCAAGCTTTTAACCCAAAAAGAAAATTGTTATATAAGCTTATTTAAAAGATTTTAAATAAATTGAAAAATCAAAGTGAAAATCTATATTTCTCTAAAATTTGGCGTTCAGAGGCGTCATTTGGGGGAAGGGGGCATTTGCCCACTCACCCAATGGCTCTGATTTTTTTAAATTTTATATTATTCTAAATAAAATATTTCAAAATATATTTACGAGTAGCCTATATAAATTGTACAGAATTATACAATTAATATTAACATTAAATATCTTTTGACCAAATTTGAGTACCTATTTGTAAGTAAATTTTAAGAAAAAAAAAGGTTTACCCCCCCAAGAAAAAGTTGAAATGACGCCACTGGTGGGGTTAGGGTTCGAATTTCGAAAAAACTCGATTCCCCTTTTTAGTTATGCATTAAAGCAAGGTTTTAAATGAAAAAGCAAATTGTTACAATAATTTTTTACTGAAGAAAGCAAATTGAAACATCACATCTTGGCCAAAAGTTATTAAAGAAATTGTATAATCAGAATTTTACCCCAAATTAGTGATTTGCGTCCTCTCAAAATGGAAATTTTGAAAAATTGCTTCAAAAGCTATGTCTACATAATAAAAGTAATCTGCAGGCCAAATTACATCTTTCTAACTTTTAAAGTTTAGATTCTGCGTCGATCATCATTTTATTTTTTATACAGATTGTCCCAGGGATCCCAAAGGAGATCATTCAATATCTGAGTAATTAAAATTGGGAAAAAATTTTTTTCTCCAGATATCTTTTATTTAAGGTTTAATTAAACGATTTTGATAATAAAATTTTAATTTTCAAAAAAATTATCCTGGGACTTAGTGGGTTAAGATGGAGTTAGCAGCTTTTCTGACAGCAACTTTTGACGCAATGGATCTGGCAGTTTTACTCATCACTCGTTTTTGTCAATTTAAATTCAAAAATTCTCAGTAGCTGTCTTTACTAGCTTGTGTAGTTTTTTTTCTCTTTGAATGGTAGGTAAAACGTAAAAACGGTCAAAAATGGATTTAGCAGGTTTACAC
>JAKCPI010012400.1:0-12604 GCA_023213315.1 Euborellia annulipes | reverse complement strand
AGTTTAGCTATTGAACTAAAACCAAAATCTGGTGTGATTGGTCGTAATAGCACACAACTTTCTTTACCTTCGGTAATCAAAAGTTGTGTTCTGTGCTTGTCTCACCAGATTTTTCGTTTCGACATATATTTAGTTTCCGCTGATATATTAGAAATCAAGATGTAAAATTTATAAACATGGGTAAATATTTATTTTTTGTTTCCATGGCAACCATTTCTCCTATCTCTCCTATGAAGTACAAGAGTAAAGTATGCCTCAGAAGATTTCAAAGGCAAAAATGAAAATATACATTTTTAAGATTTAATAATTTTTGAATTTTAAACAAAATCGTTGAACCCAATTTTCAGAAAATCGAAAAAATTGAAAAAGTACATCAGTAATGTACTAGTACTTTTTGGCCGATTTTGTTTAAAAGCACATTTTCACGCTCCAGGGGGTGTCTAACTTAAATATAAAATTTCAGCCTCGTAGCTCCATTCCATCATGCCTAAAATTGAACACACACACGCATATACAGACAGACACACAGACCATGTTGCGAAAAATCACTTTTTTGGACTCAGGGGAGCCCGAAACGTGTATAATTATCTAATTTTTCACATGGATCCAATACTTTGTCCCTCTGTATATTAACATATATAGAGGTAAGAGAAAGTAAAAAAAAGAAATTATTTCCTTCAAAAGAATACTATTTAAAACTGTGTGCACTTTTGAGAAATATTTTTGCGGAAAAATTAATAGGAAAATATACAGTACCCAATTATATTTTTCTTCAAAATTAGAATCTGATACCTCCCCCATACAAGTAGATTTGCTTTGATTTTATGATGTATTAATATGTTTGGAGCTTACCCAGTTTTTGCAAAATCAGTCCACATAGAGGTCATATAATCAACAATTATTTTTTCAAAAGAGTCAGCTGGTGTACCATAAGTAGCAATGTTATTTATATAAAAGATATAATTCAATTCGTCAGCATGACTCACACCTGAGAATAAAATTATATTAATAATATAAATATTTGTACCTTTATATAATTCAAAAATTGTTAAATAAATACCTTTAAGAAAATCTCCTTTACCACTATAAGTATTGAGATCCCCAAGAAAGCTAAATTGGTAAAAATAATATTTATTGTTAGGATTATTTTGCGACATTCGATTAATCGCCTGCCAAGATCCTTCGATAAAATTTATATCGGATCCTAACTAAAAAAAAAAAAAAAAAAAAAGAGAAAGTAAAGAATTAATAATGATAATTTAAAATAAATTGAGTATAATATAATTCAAGATTACCTCAACGAGGGTATTGAAATTATCATATGTTAATTCTTCATCTCCAAAATAAAATTTTTTGACATTATTGGCGAATGTATCCAATGATATATTTAGATTTGTAACTCTGTTTTTAAGCGATTCCGGAAAAGCCGTTTGAAAATTTGAATTTAATTCAGGTAATTTTGTAGCCCAGACTTAAAGAAAATTAATTAAAATAATTAATATGATCTCTAAATCTAATAAAATCAATGGGAAGCATCAAATAAATAATTTTACATTTAGGCCTATACATTTTTTCATCTCCTTTGCCATCTAAGGCGATTATCTTCATTTTTTTTTTATTCTAATAAATGTTCTGATGATAATCAGATGTTTGCATATACAATATATACTTACAATTGTTAGATAAAGTTGCTATATATTTCGATTGATCAAGAAAGGAGTGAGCAACCAAGCTAATCAAACTTTGAAATTTTTATTTAATCTTATTTATTCCTTCATACACAATCATCAGTTTTAATAAATTAATTTTATTTTTCTAATTATTTGATTTTTTTTTCCAAAATTTTGTTTTTCTCAGGGGGCGTCAAACTCGGTTTGTTTACATTTTTTCCATTTCAAGAGAGTGACGTCATGGAGCTACTCCTTTTGTAAAAAATCGTTCGAAACAAACAATTTATAGGAAAGAACCGGAGAATAAAAACCAGCAATTGATGGACCCTCTCACATCATCTTTAATTGGCAAATATTTCGACTGGCATTACGCCTCGTCATCATCAGTGCAAACAAAAGCGAAGTTCGCTTGCACTTGCGTCTGACCCCTGCTTCTCCGAGAAATTTTAAAATAATCCTCAACCATTGTTTGACACGGGCCCTCCACCAAATCATTTGTTTGCACTGATGATGACTAGGCGTAATGCCAGTCGAAATATTTGCCAATTAAAGATGATGTGAGAGGGTCCATCAATTGCTGGTTTTTATTCTCCGGTTCTTTCCTATACATCTTATCCAGCGAAAATCTTCCAATTGCAATACAAACAATTTATAAAAATTTATACACGGCATATTATTAATAAAGCAGTATAAATACCAGGGTCTAAATTAGTTTAGTCCGAAACTATACAATTTGGAAGTAAAACAAAATGAATGTGAACTAGGTTATAGGCAGTCAACAATGCTACCAAATAGAAAAATATAAGCAAGGAGGAGCTTCATGACGTGGACCGATCAAAAACTGTGACCGGAAAATTGTTTATTTACTAGTTTCTGGCCAACCTGTGTATTTAAAGACCTTGGTTTTTCTTTCGTTTTTTTTTATAATAGGCCTACATAATTAAAAAATATATCAGATACTTACTTGAATTATATGCTATAAATTCTGCAGAATTTACACCAGAGATATAATCGATTTTATTAAAGTTTCCTTTTTCGATGTTTTTTTCTGGGATTCCAGAAAAAAATAAATCAGGAGTATTTTCTGGTTCAGAAGTAGGAGTAAAGAGAAGTCCAAGGATATTATCAGGCGTAAAAATCTAGAATATTTATTTAAATTAATTTTTCTTCCTTTCAATTCTATAATTAATTTTATTGACTATATTCGTAAAAAAATCTGGCTTGATTGGTCGCACATCACACAATTAATTCTCTTACCCTTCGGCAAGAGAAAGTTGTGTACTGTGCTTGTAAAATATCTGTATAGCAGCGGTTCTTAGCCTTTTCTATAATCGGCACCTCTTGGAATTTAAAAAAAATCTGGTGTGACAAGCACAGAACACAACTTTCGATTACCGAAGGTAAGAGAAAGTTGTGTGCTGTGCTTGTCACACCAGATTTTTTGTGTCGAAATGTATTTAGTTTCCGCCAATATATTAGAATTTAAGATGTCAAAATAAACATGGGAAAATATTTATATTTTGTTACCATGGCAACCATTTCTCCTATCTTTTCTATGAAGTACAAGAGTAAAGTGTGCTTCAAACAATTTTGAGAGCAAAACGAGAATATACATTTAAAGAGCATCTAAAAAATAATTGATTTTTGAATTTTAATCAAAATCGTTAGAGCGAAATTTGAGAAAATCGAAAAAAACTGAAAAAGTACATCAGTAAAGTACTAGTACTCTTTGGCCGTTTTTGATTAAATGCTTTTCTCGATCCGGGGGTGTTTAACTTATACTGTATATAAAATTTCAGCCTCCTTGGTCAATTCCTTCATGCTTTAAATTGAACACACACAGACAGCCAGACAGACCATGTCGCGAAAACCACTTTAACTTTCTCGTACCCTATATATGAAATATATAGAGAGAGAAAGTATTGCGATCATGTCAAAAATTCGATGTCGAGATTTTGATGGATATACATGTTTTGAGGTTCCCTGAGTCCAAAAAAGTGGGTCCCGCAAATTGGTCTGTGTGTGTGTGTGTGCGTGTGTGCGTCTGTGTGTGTGGACAGATTTTTAGCATGAAGGAATTGATCTACAGGATTGAAATTTTATATTTAACTTAGGTACCTTCCCAGAATTTCAAAATAAGCTTTTGGACAAAATCGGCCAAAAAGTACTAGTACTTTACTGATGTACTTTTTCAGTTTTTTTCGATTTTCTCAAAATTCCCTCCAAGGATTTTTTTTTAAATTCATAAATCAACTATTTTTTAGATGCTCTTTAAAATGTATATTCTCATTTTGCCTTTGGAATCTTCTGAAGACCATTTTACTCTTATTCTTCATAGGAAAGATAGAAATGGTTGCCATGGTAACGGAATTTAAATCTTTTTATTTTTATTTTATTTCTGTCTTTAATTGTTTCCGAGAAAACATATATCTCTCTCTCTCTCTCACTTGCAAACATTATCGTCTATCTCTACTCTTTTTTGGAATATAGGATCTTACCACAATAGCCCCCAGGCAACTCCACGAGAAGAGGGAGTTGCTGTGACATCCCGTCTTGTGGAAGGGACGTAAAGAAGGTTTCCCTCTCAGTGATGCATTCTTCGAAAAGAGTAGGCTACACGCCGGTGCTGAGGGAGTCCCTCCTCAACTAGGACATCCTCCATAGCATAGAAGAGGTTGGATATAAGGAGCCGGTTGGAACCAGAAATAAGGATTAGTTCACTAGCTAGAGATGAAATCAAGAGGAGGAGTTAGAGATAGGAAATGCTGTAACTTCAGGGTGCCGGTAGATGGCTACGGCCAGAGGCCGGTTGGGTTTGAGGTCTGTGTCTTCGTGCACGAAAGCACCTCGGGTAAATAAACGGGGATCCGATAGGAATTTCAAATAAATAATAAATATACACTCACACCTCTTTAACCTATTATTATTAATATTATTTGAAATTCCTACCGGTTTATTACCCGAGGTGCTTTCGTGCACCAAGACACACACCTCAAACTCACCACCCCCTCCACTGGCGTAGCGACCTTAACTCGAGCCCTGGGCACAATAATACCTTTTTAGCGCCCCCCTCCATTCGAAAACCATATAATAATATACAGGGGTATATATAGAAAATTTTTTTTCGACTGGACCGAACTCAAAAATTTTCCTGCCTGCGGAAAATTGTTTGCCCTGCCGTTAAAATCATTTTACTTTTTTTAGGGAGGCTAAATTTTGCGGAATTTTTTCCCCTTCCTGCGGAAAAAATTTATTTTTTTCCGGAATCAAATTTTTCCGTCACGCGGAAAATTTTGTTCCCGGACATTAAAATTATTTTTTGTTTTGCGGACCTTTTGGCGCCCCTTTGTGAGTAGCGCCCGGAGCATGATGACCCCCCTTGCCCCCTCCCCTCCCCTCGCTACGCTACTGCCCGCCTCCTCCTGCTTTCGTCTCTAGCTAGTGAACTAATCCTTATTTTTGGTTCCACGGGTTCCTTTTAGCCAATCTCTTCTATGCTAGGCAGAATTCCTAGTTAGTGGAGGAACTCCCACAGACTTCCCCGTGTGTAGCCTTCTCCTTTTGAAGAAGGCATCACTGAGAGGGAACCTTATTTACGTTCCTTCCACAGCAACTGCCTCTCCTCGTAGAGTTAGTTGCCTGGGGCTATTTTGGTGAGATCCAATATTCCAAGCCAGGGCGTACTTCAGGATTTGTTTACATTAAATAAAAACTTTTTTAATTAAAAAATCCTACAGCACCCAGAATGTGAGTACGGATCTCCTTTGCAGAAGTCGACATCCTTTAATTGGCTCTGTAACCGGCAAATTAATTATTTTAATTTAATTTTATTTCCAATTCTAATTTCCCAATTTTATTTTTTACTTTATCCAATTCATTTATTTTTCTCAAGTAAAATAGAAAATCCGTTTATTTTCTCTAAAAAAATTTCTAACGTCTTTTAACGACTTTTGTATATAATTTCCGTCTCCTCATGCGAATAAAGCGAGGACAACTCAATTGCTTTGTGACTCTCGCCTTGTAAAGTCATATTGTTTATTCACAATATTTTTGCGTCCTGCAAAATTAATACGACAGCCCTTGTCAATATTATTATATTTTTTTATTACATAACCCTTATGTATTAATAGTTTTTTCTGGTTAATTAATGACCCAGTTTTTTTTTTCTAATTAAAATATTTCTACGTTCTACAACTTGTTACCTGTTATACATTTTTATCGTTATTTATTTTATTACTGTATCATTTTAAAGAAGAATTAAACCAATTACGTGTTAATTAATAATTGTTAAATCAAAAATTTCGTGTTGTCATTTGGTGTGTGTGCGTGTGAACCCTTGCCCCACCATCAACCATCTTCAACGACAATTTGGCAACGGGAAACGAAAATTCATCATAGTTGGTACCCAACCTGGAGCCAACTGCAAAATCATCTATCATAAAAACCATCCAATCCTGGAGCTAACTGCATAATATTTATTATAAATGACTCCCGATCAAGGGCAAACTTTATAAAATCTATTATAGCTTTAATTTTTCATTCGTCTTTAATTTTTGATAAGACAAGACAAAACTCAATGCTTTCCAATGGGCAAATTTTGAATTTTATTAATTTTTTACTCTCCTACTCCCTCCCCCCAGCCAGTTCCGACGCATATGGGTTGATTTCTATAAATCGAGTCTGGGGATGCGTGCACACCTGGTTAAGAACCACTGATATATAGGTCCTAAGCTATATATTGTAGATACATTAATTAAATTTTTACTTACGACATTCTTAATAACTTCAGATGCATATAATATTTCTTTTGATTTCTTATTTTGTAAACATTCTATAATCTCATTGTCATTCTCACTGGAGCATTTCAAAAATTCAGCAACAGCCAATGTATGATTTCTCAAATTTGGTGTGAAACTCCAAGGGGAAAAAGCTGAACCGCTTTCACTGATTGCTCTCTGAAAAATTTACCAAATTAAATAAAGGAGTGGGAAATCCTAAGGTTGAAGAACTTAGAATTCCTTCGCAATTCTCCTTAAAGTAATCATTTTTACAATTACATATCCTACATCACACTCTAAGCTTGTAGAATCTTCAGTTAAGAAGAATAAATAAAAATAAAAAGAATCGGTTTCGAAATGATAAAATTAATTATATAACAGTATCTGTCTTCTTTTTGGAGCTTAATAATTCAGGTTTCCTAAATAAAAAAAAATTATTTCAACAGATTTGTTCAAAATGTTTAATTTTGTAGATATGTATCAGTTAATACTTGAGGAAATATTTTTTTTTTTTTTTTTTTTTTTTGCTAAGATTCAGAGCTTTGGTTTCAGACTTTAAAATAGTCAGGAGAGGTTGATTGTTACAAAAATGAGATTGATATATGCTTATATGCTAAGACACGTTTCAGATGTCTTTCAATCCCTTAAGTCTAACTACTACAACAATTACGTTCCCAGACATGCAAACAGTTGAAAAGTTAAATTCACATTTTGGAATCAATTGGTGAAAATACCTAAAAAGACATTTTTAAAGCATGTTTATCGATTAGTCTCAGTCAAGATGAAAAAGATGAGAAATTAAAATAAAACAAGAGTTTTAAATGCACTCTATTTCCATATATCTGTGTCCTGCAGATGGTCTGAAGACACAATAGAAACTTCAAAAATCTTATGAATAAAGAAAGTGTGAGAAAAAAATACTTGTTTTATTTAGTTTTTCGTCCATCATTCTATCAAATCTTGACTGACACACATCTCTAAAATTAAAAAACAAATCCACTTTGAGAATATATGGTAAATATGAAAATTAAACATACCATTATAAATGATTTATACATACTAAGTATTAATTAGGTAACTACTCTTTATCTAAAATATTTTGTGGGAAATATTTTTATTTATATCTTTCAATTATCTCTTTTTATCAATCATTTGTTTTTTATATCATATATCACACCACTTTTGAAATCAAGATTATATATTAAATAATATTGATTTTAAAATTGATCATAAGTTTTTGATAAAATTTGATATATACTTTTTATTTTACTATGATTTATATGTAAATTAGGTCCTCTTTGTTTGCTAGGAAACAACTAAAAAGGCAAACTTACAATTTTTCAATTAATTGCTTTAGAGTTGGAGAAGTCAGGAGTTCGCATCCCGTTTCATCAAAAATTTATTTCAACTGAATTGACTACCAATAAATTGGAATAAATAGAGACGGGGTCTAAATGGCTCCGATATCGAAAGGCCTTAAATAAATTAAAAAAAAAAATAAAATAAATAAATTTCTTTAAAAATACGCCTGCTCTTTTGAGTACTCCTATAAAAATCTGGTGTGATATGGTAACACCGCACACAACTTTGTCTTTTTTTCTTCGGTAATTGAAAATTGTGTTCTGTGCTTGTCACCCCAGATTTTTTGTGTCAACATATATTTAGTTTCCGCCGGTATATTAAAATTCAGGTTGTAAAATTTATAAACATGGAGAAACATTTATATTCTGTTACCATGGCATCCATTTATTTCCTATGAAGTTGAAGAGTAAAGTGGTCTTCAAACAATTTTGAGAGCAAACTGAAAAAAGCATCTAAAAAAATGATTTTTGAATTCTAATCAAAATCGTTAGGGCAAATTTTGAGAAAATCGAAAAAAAAAACTGAAAAAGTGCATCAGTAAAGTACTAGTACTTTTTGGGTTATTTTGTTCAAAAAGCTTCGTCTTACGTCCCAGGGGGGGGGGGGTGCCTAACTTAATTATAAAATTTCAACCTCCTCTTTTTGTTCTCGAGATATTTTGTTCAGTCAGACAGGCAGACCATAGACCCCCACTTTTTTTGGACTCAGTGGGATTTCAAAACGCGTATGACCATCAAAATCACTATATCAAATTTTAGTCATGAAGCCAATCCTTTCTCTCTATAGATATATTACATATATAGGTAAGATAAAGTAAAAATTCTATTTAATTGGAGAATGAAATAACATTGCTTACATCCATCATCCCCACTAAGATCCTAATATAGCTACTGTATATAGATATACTTTTCCATGTGTTCTAATTCTTGTTTTTTCTTGTCTAAAGGTCAGGAGTTTCCTGGAGTTCAGCACCTGGCTGTCATCAGTTGTGTAAGAGAGTCGACCCAGTAACGTCTCGTCTGTGCCAGTTATCTTCATATCCCTGTTCTCTTACATGGTAAATATTTCTCCAATTTGTTTATTAATCTATAGTTTTAATTTATTCTTTAAACTATATATTCTCTAAAACAATCTTTGAGAATGATAAAATAAAATTTTAATGAAATAATTCATTTTCTTTTACTTATGAACGAGATAGATAATACAACATAAACAAAAACTTGTGTGACTGTCTGCACACTTCTCTTACCAAATATTTATATTTTGTTACCATGGCAACCATTTCTCCTATCTTTCCTATCAAGTACAAGAGTAAAGTGGTCTTCAGAAGATTTCAATGACAAAATGAGAATATACCGTTTTAAAGAGCATCTAAAAAATAATTGATTTTTGAATTTTAATCAAAATCGTTGGAACGAATTTTGAGAAAAACTACATCAGTAAAGTACTAGTACTTTTTGGCCGATTTTGATTAAAAGCTTATTTTCATGCTCCAGGGGGGTGTCTAACTTAAATATAAAATTTCAACCTCCTAGCTCAATTGCTCAATGCTTTAAATTGAACCCAGACAGACAGACACACAGTTAGACCATGTCGCGAAAACGACTTTTTTGGATTCAGGGGACCTCAAAACATGAAGATCCATCAAAATCTCGACATCGAATTTTTGACATAAATCCAATACTTTCGCTCTGTATATAGACCCTATATGTATATTAACATATATATTAGGGTGGCCACAAAAAAACAAATTTTTTAATTTCTTTCGGCCGAACATCCTAAAAGTTCTCTTTTAATCTAGAAAATGATAATGGCAAAGTTTTAGTTAAATTGAGTAACGTTAACCCGTGCCTCATCGGGGTTAAAATTTTGAAAAAGTGCGATTTTATCTAAAATTCGCAGTTTTACTTCATAAAACGAAAACTAAGTATCGTAGAAAAATGATTCTGGGCTCATTTCATAGCAAATTTAATTCTCTTGAGGTTTTATAATAACCATTTTTTCATTAAAACTTAGAGATTTAGTGATATTTTACAAATTCAACATTTCGATTTTGATATATCGTCGCTTGCTCTTTCTGCAAAATAAGTGGAAAATCACAAGATAGACCAGCGTTTTCCAAATTGTGAGTCTCGCCTCCCTAGGGAGGCGCGGACTAGTCTAAGGGGAGCCCGAATATTGGCCACTACCCTGGTAGGAATTGCCAATGCTGACAATTGGCCGAACCTTGGGCCAGTTGTCATTTGCCGAGCCTTGAGTAGTGACCATTGGGCCAAGCCTGGTCCGAGGCTTGGTCCATTCGTCTTCCCAAGGCTCGGTTTAATACTATTGGGCCAAGCCTGGTCCGAGGCTTGATCAAGGCTTGGCCCAATGTTATTATATTATTAAACCGAGCCTTGGGAAGACGATTGGACCAAGCCTGGTCCGAGGCTTGGCCCAATGGTCCTACCCAAGGCTCGGTTTAATAATATAATACCATTGGGCCAAGCCTCGGTCCAGGCTTGGTCCAATCGTCTTCCCAAGGCTCGGTTTAATAATATAATACCATTGGGCCAAGCCTTGGATCAAGCCTCGGACCAGGCTTGGCCCAATAGTATTAAACCGAGCCTTGGGAAGACGAATGGACCAAGCCTGGACCGAGGCTTGGCCAATGGTAATATATTATTAAACCGAGCCTTGGGTAGTGACCATTGGGCCAAGCCTCGGACCAGGCTTGGCCCAATGCTTAATTGACCCATCATGTAATTAAAAAAAAAAAAAATTAAATTAAATCAAGTACTATTAATTGAAAAAAACAGTAATATATATTTTAAATCTGGTGATTGTTTGATAAAGTTTATTTAGCTAAAATAAAAGGCAAATCAAATAGCTTAAAAGAGAGTCATATCAATATAACAACTGTGTACGAGAGCGTAAAGGCAGTGAACAAATGAAGAACAAAACCAAAAAGCTCGAGTTCAAATCTCTCGAGAAACAACTTTTTTTCCTCGAGGCTTGGATCGACCATCCATTTTTTGTTTTCCAAGGCTTGGGCCAACCTTGGTTTTTTTGATTCTCGAGGCTTGGGCCAACCTTGGTTTTTTTGATTCCCAAGGCTGGGTACATTGTTATCATTCCAAGGCTTGGACCAAGCCTCGCCCAATGGTTAGACAAGGCTTGCCCCAAGCCTCGCCCAATGCTCGGCACGATTGGTCCAAGCCTGGTCCGAGGCTTGGCCCAATTGTGTATTCCTATTTTTTAATCTAATAAAAAGAAAAAGATTTAAATTCCGTTACCATGGCAACCATTTCTATCTTTCCTATGAAGAACAAGAGTAAAGTGGTCTTCAGAAGATTTCAACGGCAAAATGAGAATATACATTTTAAAGAGCATCTAAAAAATAATTGATTTTTGAATTTTAAAAAAAATCCTTGGAGGAATTTTGAGAAAATCGAAAAAAACTGAAAAAGTACATCAGTAAAGTACTAGTACTTTTTGGCCGATTTTGTTCAAAAAGCTTATTTTGAGCGTGTGGGAAGGTACCTAAGTTAAATATAAAATTTCAATCCGGTAGCTCAATTCCTTCATGCTAAAAATCTGTCCACACATACAGACACACACACACACACACACACACACACATACATACATACATACATACACACACACAGACCAATTTGCGGGACCCACTTTTTTGGACTCAGGGGACCTCAAAACATGTATATCCATCAAAATCTCGACATCGAATTTTTGACATGATCATAATACTTTCTCTCCTATATATTTCATATATAGGCTAAGAGAAAGTAAAAAGTATATCGTGACTTCAAGAACTTTCTTTTTCAGTTTTTCTTTTGTATTTACGAATCACTGTTATAACCGTGGTCCAGAGGTTGGAGATAAGAGTCAGAATGCTATGAAGAGCATTGCAAACACCTTACTTGGGCTTGGCAAGTTGGCAAAAATAGTATCCCAACAAGGGTCCCAACTTTTCTCTCCCAACGCTCAATTTGTGCTCTTTTGAAAAATATCTTAGCCCTCGGGGCTTCGTGTAGCCATTTGGATACCAAATGGCTTAAATAAGAATGCCTGGACCCCCAAAATATATAATTATTAATACAACGGTTATCGTAAAAGTCTTATATGGCCTGAGTTACCGAAAAGACTGTGTGAATGTGAGTGTGAATGGGAAAAAAGTGTGAATGTTTAAAAAAAAAAAAAGCGGAAACACTTCATATCTTCCCGAACCACAGATATTCAAAGAACTAGAACGTTTTAGAAAACAATAAGAACATATTCATATATCTGATATCAATTTCCCAAAAACAAACACACATGCTCATTTATGATGCAAAATTTCCTCCAATAAACTCTCAATGACGGCCAGTATAACATCGATATTTATAATAATTTTTATTTTGTTACTTTTACATCATTCATTGCCACTAAAATTGAAATGATAAAACAGGGTTTAACGATTTCATACATACAATGGCAAAAAATCGAGTGGGCCAACCTGCCCCGTCATTTTTGGAGCCAACCTGCCCCATCCTCATATTTGAAACAATTTTATCCCGCACAAATCCCGTTGAGGTTTTATAATTAATATGCCATAGAGAAATAATCCTTATACTCTAACCTTTAAACATAGTGCTCACTTTTTATCATCGAAGTAACCAAAAAGTAGATAAAACAATTTTATTCAACTAATGAAAATTTACTCCAAGGTGCAAAAAACGAATAAATGATCCTAGCTCATGCGAATTTACTCCGATGGCTATAGTTGTTTTGGCGGAAGGTGTGTGGCAGTGCTAT
>JAKCPI010012399.1:0-52730 GCA_023213315.1 Euborellia annulipes | reverse complement strand
TAAAATTGTAGATTTTTATCAACTTTTGAGTAAATACGTCACTTGGAAGTAGTACTTTACTTAAAAGTTTTTTCAAAAATTTTGAAATTCATTCATTTGTTTCACAAATTCATTTGTTTGTATTTACCCTTTTTTTAATGACACCTGTATGATTTTGTTTTGATTTTTTATCAAAATTAACGAATATTTTCTATTTCTTCTTTGATTATTTCAAAAACTATTCAGTTTTCGAAAAAATGCCAAAGAATAAAAACTTTTAAAATAGAGTATTTTATCATAATATAACAAAAAAATTGAAAATTTTTTTGGAAAAACTTTTTAAGTAAAGTACTACTTCCAAGTGACGTATTTACTCCAAAAGTTGATAGAAATCTACAATTTTAGTGTAAGGAGCATATACCAAATTTCATCGATCTAGCTGCTTTGGTTTTTAAGCAATCGTGTTCACACACACACACACACCCCGACATAATGCCAAAAGAATATACGAGAAAGTCTCGGGGGAAGTCAATCCCCATATTTTTTTAAAAGATTTTCTAGATACAAAAATTAGTCATAAAAAATTCTAATGTATTTAAATTAGTTAAAATAAAAAACCGCATCGAAAAATCTTAAATTATAAATTTACATATTTTTTTTTATCATTTTATGTTAATCCCATAGCTCTAACCAAAATAATAAATACCCACACAAACGTTATATATATTCATCGCACAAGCATCCCTCAATCAGACATTCACAACCCTCTAAAGACTACGAATGAAAGGGTAAAAGTCATCACAACTCACACCACCTGTGACAGCATTTATTGCAATTTCTGACCTTCGGTTGTTTACAAAATGTAAAGAAACACCTGTGTGGTAGGTATATGGCGGATGTTATTTTAGAATCTATTCTTATTGAAATTTTGATTTATTTACAATGTCTGCCCAGAGGATGCAATTTTGATTCAGCCAGAGGATTGCAAATAAAACAAAATTGCATCCTCTGGCCATAGAATTGTAAATAAGACGAAATTACACAGACTGCATTTTATTCCTAAAAAAAAGAATGGAAAGCTGAACTTGAGTGATCAAATCATGGGCGGTCATTTAAAGAATGAGTTTATTTTCTACAAAATTCTTTGAAGCTCTATAAAAAAGAATCTGGATTTTTTGGTCTGATATTTTTTCTCTAAGAAGATCCAAATGAGCCCTCTTTGAAAAACAAAATTCGAAGGATGGGACTCAATTTTCCCCAAAAAATATTTGGTTCCAAATTTGCGATTTTTTTATTTTCAATCATTTTTTAGACAATTTCTCCAGAAGCTTAAAAATATGTTCAAAATATAAAATTTAGAATATTTTATTGAATCGATTTTGTTTTTTTTCTTGAAAAACAACAAAATTATTCATGTTCAATTTTCATACTAGAAAAGTGCAAAATTCAACAAAATGGCCTCTTAAAATTATACAAAATTTTAAAAATAATATGTTTTTAATGATGTAACATTGTGGAAATTTCTCCCCTGGAAAAATTAAATAAAAATCTGTGTGGCTTTATGAAATCACGATGCAAGTGAAACTTTTTTTCGGATCATAGGCGTTTAACTGAAAATTTTCAGAAAATATTCATTAAGGGTATTAAAATCACGATTTTACTGATTAGTCTTAACTTAATAATTGGAAAATGTGAATGAAAATGGGAAATCAATAGAGGCATATTAAAAACTGTGATAGTTATTTAGTAATTGAAGTCTCACAATTATTTTTTTATAATTAGTATTATTTATTAAATTTCAACTTTCCAATTTTTGTCGTCATGGCTTGTAGCGTCACGGCCCTTGACGTCACGGGTTGTAACGCGACATGCTGATAGAAGAGCAAAAAAAATTTAGGGGATAAAATAAAAGTTTCACTTTAAATTATTATTTTTAGATTCCTGTTAATTGACTAAGCCCTTTTGCATACATACGGTATGTATTATTCTCTTCGAAAAATTTTATTTTTATTATTTTCCAAGAAATTTATTTTTTATAAAAATAAATTATTAAAAAAAAAAAAGCAATATGAATTTATTCTATATTACTTATAAAACCTTTCTCAACTCGCTCCCATTTTCATCAATTTTCATATCATACTTAACAAAGTATCACAAACAGTAGAATTTATTCACTTTGAACAATTCTCTGAACAGGATTTTGTGATATATTCAAATATTATTTTTTTATTTTCCAGGAAAACGAAATATTTTAATAATTTTGAAATCAGTCAAATAGAGTAGGTTTAATTATATATTTATATGTAAAAAGCTATGACCCTTTATGGATTCAATCATCTTTTTAAAGAAAAAAAAAAAAAAAAAAAAAAAAAAACAAGGAAATATGTGAGCAAACCAAATTTATTTCAAACGTATGGTAGCCAATTTAAGTCTTTAGATAGATTTAGAAGCCAAAAAAAACTTAAAAAAATTTATTTATTGACTATAGTTGCTATTATAGCAAAAAGTAATATTCTACGAAATGTATTTCTCCATCTAAAAAAAGAAAATAAAGCATTGCTAAAAAAAAATATTTTTCAGAGAGAGAAACTTTTCCTTTAAACCAGAATCGTCCGAAGAGATGGGGGGGGGGGGGGACGATCCCCCTTGCCCTCATTTAAGAAGATTACTTCGCAAAAGACATCTATTTATAGAGAGGTAAAGATGAATCGATAGCCAAAGGTGAAAAATAAAGATATTATTTTTTAAATCCCCAAACAAAATAAATTCGTCAAAACATTTCTATTCAAAGTGATATCTTTTCCTGATAATGCGGGCTACCGGCGCTCCAAAAAGTCGATCAAATAAATATATTTTATTTTTAAAGTGAAATTTTTATTTGATCCCCTCAAACTTTTTCGCTCTTTTATAAGCATGTCGCGTTACAAGCCGTGACGTCAAAGGCCGTAACGCTACAAGCCATAACGTCACAAGTCGTGACGACAAAAATAGGAAATTTGAAATTTAATATATATGACGAATTATAAAAAAATAATTGTCACATTTAATTATTCAATGTTTAAATTGATAAAATATAATTTTTAAAATAATTTAAAATGATTCAAATCTTCAATTACTAAATAAATATTGTTCTCAGTTTTTAACATGCGACGATTGATTTCCTATTATCAATCCTCATTTTCCAATTATTAAATTAAGATTAAAAACGCGATTTTAATTCCCTTAATTGAATAATTTTCTGAAAATTTTCAGTTAAACGCCTACGATCCGAAAAAAGGTTTCACTTACATCGTGGTTTCATAAAACCACACAATGATTTTTTTACCACCAGCTTTTAGACTTCTCTTAAAAAAATAATGATTTCAGGTCATATATGTACAATTCCATCTGTTGCAATAGTATTGAGACTAAAGCAGGTAGTTAAGAAGCCCAAATGGCACATGCTCGTTATACTTTTTTTCTGATTAAAACATTGAGATAATTTTTATTTCGATATATCTTGAAATTTATATTAAAAAGATGAATTTGTATGGTTTTCTTTTGTTAAAAAGGTGGTTCGGCTTATTGTATGCGTTGAAAAAGGTATTTCCCACACAAACAAGCTGCCATTTGGGCTGCCTAACTACCGGGCTTTAGTCTCATTTCTATTGCAATAGATGGTATGTCCATATTGACTGTAAAATATACATCCCCTAATTCTTCTAATTTATTACATAATTGACTGGTGTTGGTGTAACCCAGTGCCAAGGTCTCGGGTCTCTTTTCCTTATATAGAGGTTACAAAACAGAACATATGTGGGTAGAGAAACTCTAAACTTAACGACGAAAAAATAGCCAATAAAAGTTTGGTCGGGAAATGGATAATAAAAAAAATACAGACATACTGTCTCAATTGCTTTCTCATTGTAAGAGTTGATTGTTTAAATTTTTTATTTTAAATCTTTTTGGTATTCGAGAAGAAATAAATTCATTTCAATATGTATGATTTTTCTTCTTCGCAAGGGGGTGAGTTAAGGGTGGTTTTCAGTTTTTTTGTTGTGTGAATACCTATCTCCGAAAATTGAAGGTTTAACTTATATACATACTAAAAAATATGGTGTGACTGGCGCACAGCACACAACTTTCTCTTACCTTCGGTAATCGAAAGTTGTGTACTGTGCTTGTCTCACCAGATTTTTTGTGTCGATATGTATTTAGGTTCCAACAGTACGGTACATTCTATTTTCAAGATGTACAATTTATAAGTATGACAAAATATTTATATTTTGTTACCATGGCAACCATTTCTCCTATCTTTTCTATGGAGAACAAGAGTAAAGTGGTCTTCAGAAGATTTCAATCACAAAATGAGAATATACATTTTAAAGAGAATCTAAAAAATAATTGATTTTTGAATTTTAAAAAAAATCGTTGGAGCAAATTTTGAGAAAATCGAAAAAAACTGAAAAAGTGCATCAGTAAAGTACTAGTACTCTTTGGTCGATTTTGGTCAAAAGCTTCGTGTCAGGTCCCATGGGGGGTGCCTAACTTAAATATAAAATTTCAACCTCTTAGCTTTTTTCCTTCTTGAGATATTTAATTCACAGACAGAGTGACAGACAGATCATGTCGCGAAAACCACTTTTTTGGATTCAGGGGACCTCAAAACGTGTATATCCATCAAAATCTCGACATCGAATTTTTGACATGAATCCAATACTTTCTCTTTCTATATATATTAATATATATATATATGAGGTAAGAGAAAGTAAAAAAATTGAGGCTAGCCTTAGTATAAACAAAAAATTTAATATGACTTTGATCAGAAAATAGCCAATAACTCTCGTTAGACTTGATCGAATTTAATATTTTTATTTATCCATTGAAATAGAATTATCTTTCGTTTCAGTCATTTGTGTCAGACCTGACATGTTGTGGTTACTCTGAAGAATAGCTTCCAGGGGAATAATACTGAGGTGGGTGCCACTTCCCATCTCAAATAGAGTTGAATAATTTTTTGCCATGAGGTGGATTTGAACTCAAGTTGTCTTCAAATCACGATTATAAAATTTTAAATAAACTATTGAGGTTACAAAATCCAAAATTTACATAAACTTAATTTTTAAATAAATTTAAACAACTGGGTAGTCATTCGAAGCATAATTAATTTCGTTAGGATTAATAATATAGGAGTTATTTTCAAAAAACTAAAAAATAAGGTTAGGAAAATATTTTTTTTTTTCTAGAAAATTTTCAATTTTTATCCTCATTTGTCAGTAACTAATTAACAATTAATTTCACACCAATAGACCTTGAATCTATTCCCGTTCAATGGATATATAAAATACTAAATTTGATCATGTACATAGGGTTATTGGCGATTTACTTTCTTTTTTTACTTTCTCTTACCTCTATATATATGTTAATATATATAGAGAGAGAAAGTATTGGATTTATGTCAAAAATTCGATGTCGAGATTTTGATGGATCTTCACGTTTTGAGGTCCCCTGAATCCAAAAAAGTGGTTTTCGCGACATGGTCTGTCTGTGTGTGTCGTGTGTGTGTGTGTCTGTGAACAAAATATCTCAAGAACGAAAAGAGCTAGGAGGTTGAAATTTTATATTTAAGTTAGGCACCCCCATGGGACGTGACACGAAGCTTTTGACCAAAATCGACCAAAGAGTACTAGTACTTTACTGATGCACTTTTTCAGTTTTTTTCGATTTTCTCAAAATTTGACTCCAACGATTTTTTTTTAAATTCAAAAATCAATTAGTTTTTAGATTCTCTTTAAAATGTATATTCTCATTTTGTGATTGAAATCTTCTGAAGACCACTTTACTCTTGTTCTCCATAGAAAAGATAGGAGAAATGGTTGCCATGGTAACAAAATATAAATATTTTGTCATACTTATAAATTTTACATCTTGAAAATCGAATGTACCCTACTGTCGGAAACTAAATACATGTCGACACAAAAAATCTGGTGTGACAAGCACAGTACACAACATTCGATTACCGAAGGTAAGAGAAAGTTGTGTGCTGTGCGCCAGTCACACCAGATTTTTTTTTTAGTCTTCTATCAAGAGTAGAGTATTAAATAATGATAATATTAATTTAGTCTCTTTTTTTTATATGTAAAAATAAGATTTTTTTTTAAAGATCATACTAGTATTAATATTTTAATGCGATTATTTATTTTAAGTAATAACCCTATTAAATTCTATTCTCGAGAGATTTACGTAGCAACCTTTTTATGTGAATTTATTTTAGGTTAATTGGGAATTACACTAATTGTAATACTGTATTAAAAATAATTTTTTTTTAAGCTCCATTTGAAGAGAACAAAGTAAAGAAGATTTAATAAAATTTTTAATTTTTTTTCGAGCTCTGAGATCATTTTAATTACAAAAATGAAAAAGAAAAGGTTCCTCAAGAATGGGGAAAAATTAAAATGAGACTTATTCACAAAAAAGGAAACTTAAATAATCCAATAAACTATAGAAATATCGCTCTAATAAATTGCATAACAAAATTATTCAATAATATATTAACAGAGAGAATCAAAGAATGGGCTGAAAAAAATAATATTATATCCGAAACCCAAGCCGGATTTAGAAAAAACAGAGGCTGTATGGATAACCTATTTGTATTAAGCTCGGCAATAGCAAACAATATAAGATTAAAAGGAAGATACCTTTTTGCAATATTTGTCGATTTCGAAAAAGCTTTCGACTCGATCGAACATACAAGATTATATGAAAATTTACTTGAAAATGGACTAAGTGGAAAACTAATTAATATAATAAAAGATATATATGACAAATCGATGATGGTGGTAAATTGGAGGGAGGAAATTTCTAAAGAAATAAAGATCACGAAAGGAATTTTGCAAGAGGACTCCTTGAGCCCATACCTGTTTTCTCTTTTTATTAATGATTTAGGGAAATATTTTTGAAAAAGAGGACATAAAGGAGTTAATATGGACGATAAAAATGAAATAATAGAATTAATGTTTGCCGATGATTTAGTATTATTATCAGATACAGAAATAGAAACAAAAAAACTACTACAAACTCTAGAATCATATGCTAATCAAAAAGGACTGAAAGTTAATTTAAGCAAAACAAAAATACTACCATTTAGAAAGAGTCCAAAATGCAAGAAATTAAATCAATTTGATTATAAAGGAAAAAAAGTAGACATAGTAAATGAATATACTTATCTAGGAGTCCCTTTCTCTATAAGCGGAAAATTTAATAGAGCAACAGAGAGTTTTATGGCAAAAGCAACGGTTGCCTTTAACAATGTAAGAAGCATCTTAATAACCACAAAATCGGATAGTTGGGAGGCAAAAATAAAACTACAAAATGCTATAATTAATTCAACACTACTATATGCTGCCGAACTATGGGCTCTCCGGTATGGCTCGAAATTAGGGCAGACAGAGGCAAAATACAAAAAATCACTTCTACAACTCCCCAAAACAACACCAAACGACTATATATATTTGGAGACAGGGAACAACAGCGTCGAAGAATCCATAATGAAGAAGACAATTTCTTGGTGGAACAAACTAAGAGATATGCCGGAAAACAGATTACCAAAAGTATGTTTAAAAAGATTAATACACTTGGACAGCGTCACAACCAATAAGGAAGACATAAACTGGTATACCCAATTTAAAAACTTATTGAAACCATTAAATATTGAACCACACGAAATAAATAAAAAAAATGTCAAACTAATAATAGAAAAGTATAATACAAAACAAAGAAATGAGGTAAAAATAAGATTAGAAAAGTCACACTACAATGAAACCTATAAAAGAATCTATCCGGAAACCGGCCCTGCCAAATATTTGCTAATGAGGAACCCCATCTCAAAACACCGGATAATTGCACAGTTAAGATTAGCAAATGAAAGCCACTTTATACAAATAATCTACAAAGATAACATATTAAGAATAAACCCACAAGAAATATGTAGTGTTTGCAACTTAAAAGTGAGCGAAAACTTAAAACACATAGTTACAGAATGCCCAATGTACCATACAAGCAGAGAAAATCACATAAAAAAGTTCATGCAAAACAACAGCCTGGCAGAGATACTCAAGATAGAGACCCAAGAACATGTAAATGATGTGTATCACTTTATAGTGGAAGTCATAAAAAGAAGACTTTTAATTTAATATATAATCATTCGTATCTAAATCAAAGATATTTTATATGTAAAAGAAAAAAAAAAAAAAAAAAAAAAAAACAATGTAAAAAGATTGTGCTAAAAAAAAAACTCACTCATTTGTATAACCATAGGATAAAAATCTGGTGTGACTGGGGCACAGCACACAACTTTCTCTTACCTTCGGTAATCGAAAGTTGTGTACTGTGCTTGTCACACCAGATTTTTTGTGTCGACATATATTTAGTTCCCGACAGTACGGAACATATGAATTCAGATGAAAAATTTATAAGTATGGAAAAATATTTATATTTTGTTACCATGGCAACCATTTCTCCTATCTCCCCTATGAAATACAAGAGTAAAGTGGTCTTCAGAAGATTTCAATTGCAAAATGAGAATACATTTTAAAGAGCATCTAAAAAATAATTGATTTTTGAATTTTAAAAAAAAATCGTTGGAGCAAATTTTGAGAAAATCGAAAAAAACTGAAAAAGTACATCAGTAAAGTACTAGTACTCTTTGGCCGATTTTGATTAAAAGCTTATTTTCCCGGTCCCGGGGGGTGTTTAACTTAAATATAAAATTTCAACCTCCTAGCTCAATTCCTTCATGCTTAAAATTGAACACACACACACCCACCCACACACCCACACACAGACAGACCATGTCGCAAAAACCACTTTTTTGGATTCAGGGGACCTCAAAACGTGAAGATCCATCAAAATCTCGACATCGAATTTTTGACATGAATCCAATACTTTCTCTCTATATATATATTACATATATACATAGGCAAGAGAAAGTAAAAACAAATAAAGTTTATTATTATTATTATTATTATTATTATTATTATTATTATTAATTTAGTCTCTTTTTTTTATATGTAAAAATAAGATTTTTTTTTAAAGATCATACTAGTATTAATATTTTAATGCGATTATTTATTTTAAGTAATAACCCTATTAAATTCTATTCTCGAGAGATTTACGTAGCCAGGGGGGTCAAACTCGGTTTGTTTACATTTTTTCCATTTCAAAAGAGTGACGTCATGGAGCTACTCCTTTTGTAAAAAATCGTTCGAAACAAACAATTTATAAAAATTTATACACAGCATATTATTAAAAAAGTAGTTTAAATACCAGGGTCTAAATTAGTTTGGGCCGAAACTATACATTTTGCAAATAAAACAAAATGAATGTGAACTAGGTTATAAACACTCAACAAAGCCAGGGCCGGAACTAGGAGATTTTTTAGGGAGGGCAAAATTTAATTTGCCGCCCTCTCCTTAAAATTTTCTATACAAAATTAATATCATTTTACCTTTTTTTTAGTAAATCTTTCTTTAATTGCCGCCCCCTAAAATCTGCCGCCCGGGGCACACGCACCCACTGCCCCCCCCCCTAGATCCGGCCCTGACAAAGCTGCCAAATAGAAAAATATAAGCAAGGAGGAGCTTCATGACGTGGACCAATCAAAAACTGTGACCTGAAAATTGTTTGTTTACTAGTTTCTGGCCAACCTGTGTATTTAAAGACCTTGTACGTAGCGACCTTTTTATGTGAATTTATTTTAGGTTAATTGGGAATTACACTAATTGTAATACTGTATTAAAAATAATTTTTTTTTAAGCTCCATTTGAAGAGAACAAAGTAAAGAAGATTTAATAAAATTTTTAATTTTTTTTCGAGCTCTGAGATCATTTTAATTACAATAAAAAATCTGGTGTGACTGGTCGCCCAGCACATGACTTTCTCTTATTTTCGGTAATTTAAAGTTGCATCTTGTACTTTTTTACCAGATTTTTGTGTCGAAATACACTCCGACAGACTCTTTTGAGGGAATCAAAACGAGTATTTCCATCAACATCCTAGACATCGAATCGTATAGTCGTCGGTGGGGACTCCCAGCAAGCCTGACTACGACAAATAATAATATTATTTAAGATAACAAATTTGCGAGATAAGTTCGTGTTTGATTGGGCAAGAATTGCGCCCCCTGGAGTCGAACCAAGACCTCCACGCTTTCGCGGCGGGCGGACTTCCTTTACCCTAGGTCGCCGGCCTAAACAAGGATAAAGGTAGTCCGTCCGCCGCGAAAACGTGGAGGTCCTGGTTCGACTCCAGGGGGCGCAATTCTTGCTCAATCAAACACGAACTTATCTCGCAAATTTGTTATCTTAAACGATATATTGACTAGCTTATTTACAGTCTATATGAGCGTTGTTTGAAAAAAATTCCATCTTTTTTTCAAACAAAGCCCTACCTAGTTAATATTAATATTATTATTCGAATTATATTTTCAATAAACCTCTCCGTATAATTAATTAGTAGTTAATATAATTTAGAAAATTTTTCCAAGCTTGGAATGGGATCTAGCATAAAAGGTGAGGGCTATACAGAAGAAAATCAATAAATAGTTGGGGGTGGATTTGTACCACAACATCAAAGGGCTGCTGCACTCGAGTATTTGAGTTTATATTTCGTAATCAGGTGAAATATCATTCGAATCTTATAAAAGAAAGCAGGTGGAAAGTACAAACTCGTTGTCCAGCATAACGAGAAAGAAAAATGAATAACAAACCACGAGAATTAAAAAAAAATCGAATACTTTCTCTCTATTATATATAGGGTAAGAGAAAGTAAAAATGGTATGTTTTAATATATTAATTTATATACTCTCATATGATCTTTTTTCTTTGTAGATGGCCGTAAGGAAAATCACTTTAATTCTGAGGACCGTCGACCCAAAATAAATACTTTTGCGTATTATTCGTTTATTTGTAGATATTTCTACCCCAGTGATATGGAATCATCTTGGATCATCAAGATGGAGGACTCAGAATAAGCAGAAAGAAGACAGAATACTTGTGGTTTGGCGGAGAAGGCAAGAGTGGGAAGGTATATTTACAGGGGGAAAAGCTGCAGAGAGTCAGAGATTTCAAATATCTGGGCTCCATTGTGGCTAGTGAGGGGGGTCTTGATAAAGAGCTAGACCACATGATTCAAGTTGGTTGGATGAATTGGAGAAGGGTATCTGGAGTCTTGTGCGATAGAAAGATAAATGCCAAGGCAAAGGGAAAAATTTTTAAAACTGTAGTGCGACCCGCGATAATTTATGGCACTGAGACCTGGCCGATAAAGAAAGCGCAGGAAAGAAAGTTGGATGTGGCGGAAATGAGAATGGTGAGATGGGCTTTGGGAAAAACAAGAAGGGATAGAGTGAGGAATGAGAAGATCCGAGAAATGGCAGGGGTGGTGGAGGTATCCAAAAAGATCCAGGAAAGTAGGCTGAGATGGTTTGGTCATGTGATGAGAAGAGAAGAGGAATATGTGGGGAAGAGAATGTTGAATTTGAAGGTAGAAGGAAAGAGACCAAGGGGTAGGCCCAAAAGGAGATGGATGGACTGTGTGATCGAGGACTGCAGGCAGAAGGGATTGGAGTTTGAGGATGTGCAGGATAGGGCTTTGTGGAGAGAGAAAATAAAAATGAGCGACCCCTAGAAAAAAAAAAAAAAAAAAATAGGGATAAGCCACAGCGAAAGAAGAAGAAGAAGTGATATGGAATCATCTTCAGTACAATCAACAGATGTTTTGCAAATCGTTACTTTATCCCATCCAATATGACAAAATAGCTGTGCATTCCATGACGAAATATTTATTATTATTATAAATATATTATAAAATATACAGGGTGTCCGGTAAAGAATGGATAACCTTGAAATGTCTTATAGTATAACTTATGGCCGTTCAGAAAAAAAATTGAAACAAAATATATCATAAGTAGTACCTAAGATATGATTTTTTTAAAAGAAAGGTCTAATTTTTTTACCTTGTTTTACTTTTATGAACACTACGATCAGAAATGAATGGATTCCATCGGTTTGTTGTTATTTTATTATTATACACGAACTATGCTAATAGATAAACAGTGAATAGTATGACTAGCTATTGCACTTTTTTATTAAAAAATTAGCAAATTCCAATAAAATAGCCAGGTGGTCGTTTTAACACTGATTCAAAGTAAATCACGATAATTGCAAACGGAAACTAAATAAACAAAACATTTGTATTAAACAAACGAATATGGCAGCCTATTGTTGAACAAACCGATGGAATCCATTCATTTCTGATCGTAGTGTTCATAAAAGTAAAACAAGGTAAAAAAATTAGACCTTTCTTTTAAAAAAATCATATCTTAGGTACTACTTATGATATATTTTGTTTCAATTTTTTTTCTGAACGGCCATAAGTTATACTATAAGACATTTCAAGGTTATCCATTCTTTACCGGACACCCTGTATAAGGTAAGAGAAAGTAAAATTGGATTCATGGAATGCACAGCTATTTTGTCATATTGGATGGGAGAAAGTAACGATTTACAAAACATCTGTTGATTGTACTGAAGACACTACATATCACACATATCACTGGGATCAAAATATCTACAAATAAACGGATAATTCGCTAAAGTATTTATTTGTGGCCGACAGTCCTTAGAATTAAATTGATCTTCTTCTTTCCGCAGTGTGGGGTCATCGGAATGAGTTTTTTGCGACCGGAAGAAATAGAACAGGCCGGCCCGTCGTAGGGTCTAACGCCTGTTGAAAATATAGAAGGAAGGGACAGACATGTAAAGAAAAGGACTGCCAGTCCCAGCTCGGGTAGCTCGTGGTCGCCATCCACGTACCCACAAGAAGTGGGCCCCTGAGCATTATATCCTCTCATTTAATATAATTTATTATTTATTAAGAGGAAATATACAATTTTTGAATAAAATATTTGTCAGTGACATGCAGTGGCGTAGCGAGGAGGGTGCAAGGGGGGTCATCATGCCCCGGGCGCTACTCACAAAGGGGCGCCAAATGGTCCTCAAAACAAAAAATTGCTGGATAATTTTTATTTTTTTTATAATTGATTTCTGGAAAATATATTTTAAATTTAGTGTAATATAATAATTTTGGATATTTTACATATAATATTATATGGTTTTCGAATGTGGGGGGGGGGCGAGTTAAGCTCGCTACGCCACTGGTGACATGGCTATCTCTCAGGAAGAAAAATACAAAAAACAGAGCGTTTATAAAATTGATATCAAAACTCAAAAATTATTTAATAAATAAGAAATCATCATAGGCGCCGGAACTGGGGGGGGCACGGGTACATTGCCCCCCTGGCATCCTACAGGGGGGGGCAGGGGGGGGGCAAAATTTCTTCTTTTATTTCATTTAGTTTTAAAAATGATATATTTTAAAATTTTTTTAATTTAAATTTAAAAAAAATTAAAAAAGTAAGAAATTTTTTTTATTTTATATAGACCTATTGTATTTCTAAATTCTAAATACATTTTATATGGAATTAAAATAATAAAATTTAGATAACATGAAAACTTGAGACTTTATGCCTTGGAAAAAAAAAAAATTAAAATAAAGAAAATTAAAAATATTTATTTCCTTCAAATAGTAAATAACAAATCTACTATATAGCCTAAAAAAAATTTTGATTAAATAATTTGCATATTGTTAAACTATATATTTGTAAAAGTTAAATATAAAGGACTACCGACTATTTAGTGTAGTTGATTAACAGTTATAAGAAGAAAAAAATGAAACGTCGATTTATTGATGATTATTTTAAAAAAGAAACAGGTAAGAATGGCCGTAGGCCTACTCTTAAAAACTTATTTTTCTTCGCCAAAAATATACGTACGCTAAAAATTTAATAAAAAAATGAAAATTTCTTATTATATCTGGTTCTTTCGTAGGCTCTTTAGAAAAAGGAAGCATTAGCACGGGTAGTCCTTTGCACCATGAGCATCGCCCTAGTACCAGCAGTAACATTTCTTCCACAAACACCATAGGTATTAATATAATAATTTCAAAAAATGAGTCATTATGCTTGTTTATTGTTTTGTTGCCTTGCTCAGAGATCGGAAATTCAATTAAATAATTTATTCATTTATTTAACAGAAAACATCGCCGATGATCCATCTGCTCCTGTAAAGAGTGTTTCTTTTGCTTTTACTAAAAACACACACGAAAAGATATGCTCTTTAAACGAACCGTATCAACCTTTGGATATTCCTCCATGGACCCAATCTGGACGTAATCATAATTTTCAGAATGAGTGGTTCACAACATACCCTTGGCTTCATTTTGACTCAATGACTAAAAGTATTTTTTGTTTCATATGTGTCCAAGCGCTAGGAAAAAAATTAGTAAAATGTGAAAAAAATCATGAAACAAACTTAGTGATTGATGGGTATAAAAACTGGAAAAAAATTATCATAAAATTAAAAAGTCACGAAAAATCTGCTTTTCACAAAGAATCATTTATAAAATTAGAAGCACTGAAGAAAAATACTCCAATTATTTCCTTATTATCTGAACAAACATTATCTGTTCAAATACAAAATCAAATCGCTCTAAAAACAATAATAACCTCAGCATTATATTTAGCTCGTCAGGGAATTGCATTTAGAGCACATGATATTAATGAAGGAAATTTCATTCAATTATTACGTCTCAGGGAAAATGACATTCCAGAATTAAAATTATTTTTAAAACACAAAAAATCATATAATTCTTCAGATATTCAGAATGAAATATTGAGAATTATTTCCCATGATATTTTGCGTAAAATTATTAAAATAATAAAAAAAAGAGGAGAATATTCTCTCATTGTTGATGAAACCAATGATGTACAGGGAAAAGAACAAGTTTCTATATCGATCAGATCTGTAGATGAAGATACTCTTGAAATTGATGAGTTTTTTCTTGGTCTCTATGACACTCACTCTATGACTGGGGAATCATTGTATAATATTATAAAAGACATGCTTATTCGTTTTGATTTAAGTATGGATCTCTTGCGAGGACAATGCTATGACGGAGGATCAAATATGACCGGAATAAAAAACGGTGTCAAATCAAGAGTGTTGGCAGATCAACCAATGGCTTTATTTATTCATTGTTCAGCTCATTCTCTAAATTTGGCTGTGCAGGATTCTTCAAAAAGAATTCCTTTAATACGTGATTGCCTTCAATGGGTAAACGACATAGGAGTTATTGTCAAAGAATCACCAAAACGATCACATAATTTTCATGAGATTGCTAAGGCTCATGGAATAGAGAAAACTGGCCCTCGGCCATTATGCCCAACCCGTTGGACCATCAGACATACTTCATTGTCAGGGGTTATCAATACTTACCCTGCTGTTTTGGACTTTCTATTTTCATTAGCATCTTGTAATGATGATATAGGGTCCAAAGCCAGGGGACTTTATGATCAATTATCAAAGGGTTCTATATACTTTGGAATTAGACTTAGTTATCTAATGTTTTCTTTAACTGATCAATTGAGCAATGTTCTTCAAAGTGAAACGCAAACTGTAGCTGGGGCAAAGGAAGCTGTTGAGTTAGTTTTAGAATCTTTAAAAAAAAAACGCTCAGAACAATTTTTTAATGAAATGTGGAAGGATGTAAAGAAAAAAATAAAAGAAATGAATCTTGAGGAGCCCTCGTTACCGAGAAAGCGAGAGATTCCTAAAAAATTTCTATATAAACCTAACGAGTCTGAACACAAGTTCACGTCAATAGAAGAATATTTTAGAAAAACTTTCTATGAAGTTATTGATGGGATAATCAACGAGATTGAATTAAGATTCTCCCAACCGGGGT
Organism: Euborellia annulipes; assembly: GCA_023213315.1. NCBI lineage: Eukaryota > Metazoa > Arthropoda > Insecta > Dermaptera > Anisolabididae > Euborellia > Euborellia annulipes. The sequence goes on along the minus strand of JAKCPI010012399.1, from coordinate 36,911 downwards.
TTTTAAAATATCTACAAATCGAAAAAATTGTTATTTTAGAAACCCGTTTTTGGGACCAATCTGTTATAGATATTTTAAAAGAATATGAGTTTGTAGAAGAAAAGGTCAAAAGAGAATTTGATTTCTTTAGGGAATTAATTCCTCAAGCTAAATGCTTGAATGATTTTGTAATAAAATACAAAAATCTTAATCAAGAATCAAAAAAATTATTTCCTAACCTGAGAAATATTCTAAAACTACTTTTAGTGATCCCGGCCACATCAGCAACCGCTGAGCGCTCATTTTCTATGTTAAGAAGAATAAAAACATATCTTCGCTCAACAATGACGCAAGAACGATTAAATCATGTATGCATAATAAATACATATCCAGAAATCGTAGATGAAATAGATATCCAAAATATCATGGCTACATTTATAAATAGTAATGACTTTAGAATTCAACATTTTGGCAAAATTAAAAAATAATTTCCATGATTTATAAATAATATTATTATTGATATATATATATATATATTTATATAAATAAAAATTGTATTCAAGCAAATGTTTCTTTTTAATTATTATTACTCTTATTAAACCTTTTTTTTTATATTCTTTCCCTTTCAATCACATCACTTTTTTTTTTTTTTTTTAACATTCACACTTTTTTCTCATTCACACTCACATGCACCCACACATTCATACAGTCTTTTCGGCTTAGGCCATTTAAGACTTTGACGATAACAGTTATGAATATATATTATTTGGGGTCCAGGCATTCTTATTTAAGCCATTTGGTATCCAAATGCCTTAAATAAAATCATCGGACTGCCTGGGGTCCGAACCCGCGACGTTCGGTATACGAGGTTAGCACTCTAACCCCTACACCAAGCCCCGAGGGCAATCATATCATCTCCATATAGGAAGAGGTTGCCCCCCCCCTGATTCAAATTCGTTCCGGCGCCCCTGGAAATCATATATAATATTTAAGATATTATATATATCGCGTTAGTGAGCCTCAAAACGGAAATTTATATAATTAATAAATATTTAATTAGATCAAAAATTATTAGCAACAGAGCTAATCTTATTGCTAAGCGAATGTAAAGAGCAGTCATGTAATTAAAGTTAATTTTATTCATCAACACGTCGTCGGCGAATTTCGATAATTCTACAAAATTATTTGATGTGTGAATTTATTTTTATTAATATCTTGTTATTTCTTTATGCTCTAATGAATCTTTATCTCGATATGTTAATAAAATAATATTAAATCATGACCTTTAATATTGGTCCTAAAGGTGCTTATCGTTCATCTCTGTTTTGAAATATTATCCAAACTCGTCATTGGCTTTTCACCATATTCTCTTAAATTATTATTATGCCTTAATCTTGGCAATTTAATTATCTGGTCCAAAATCATATAGGCCTACCTACTTTACTAATGCACTTTTTCAGTTTTTCTCAAAATTCGCTCCAACGATTTTTTTTTTACTTTCTCTTGCCTCTATATATGTTAAAATATATGAGATATGTCAAAAATTCGATGTCGAGATTTTGATGGATATACACGTTTTGAGGTCCCCTGAATTCAAAAAAGTGATTTTCGCGACATGGTCTGTCTGTCTGGGTTCAATTTAAAGCATGAAGGAATTGAGCTAGAAGGCTGAAATGTTATATTTAAGTTAAACAGCCCCCGGGACCGGTAAAATAAGCTTTTAATCAAAATCGGCCAAAAAGTACTAGAACTTTACTGATGTACTTTTTCACTTTTTTCGATTTTCTCAAAATTCGCTGTAACGATTTTGATTAAAATTTAAAAATCAATTAAAAATTGTTTGAAGCACACTTTACTCTTGTACTTCATCGGAAAGATAGGAGAAATGGTTGCCATAGCAACAAAATAAAAATATTTTCCCATGTTTATAAATTTTACAACTTGAATTTTAATACATCGGCGGAAACTAAATATATGTCGACACGAAAAATCTGGTGCGACAGTCACACCAGATTTTTTAAAATTAAAAATCAATTTTTTTTTTGTATATTCTCATATTTATTTTTAAATGAGTAAAAGTTCCAAAGAGGACCGACCCCCTTTTAAATCGAAAATTATAATACATGCAAATCCCCATAGGGATTCAACTTTAGCTCTATGTAAGGAAGAGCCGGAAAATAAATTTGAAAAATCTGAATTTTATCAGTAAATTGTAGGCTACTTCAAACATTTTCACAAAAATATACTTTTTAAAAGGTATATAAAAAATCGGCAGTGGTCTATCAACTTTCTCATATATTTAAATTGGATCTAGTTGAAACATTATAAATAAGTAAAATTAATTAAAAAGACTAAAAAAATTAAACAGGGACAATCATCCGGTTAAATTTTTTGACGATAACTATACATTGATCTACTTAATCGACCCGTAAAAAAAGTAAAAATGGAAAAGAAGGAAAAGAAGATCATTTCTATTCCATAATAGCAACACTAATATAATTTTCCAAAATGATTAAATGAATAAAAAACTAAGAGCGAAGAGTTAAGAATTTTAATGATTTTTCTAATCAAAATGAAGTACTCGGGGGAGTCAGTAATATTCTATTCAATAATATACTTAGAATACTTAATGCCTCTACTACACCATCCTGTGAGATCGATATCTTTCAACACTCCGCAATTATAACCACTTCATACACCCTCTATTCATACACCCTTTCTATTCACTTTTTATTTTTATTTTTTATTTCTCTTAAATAAAGTTTTTTTTTTACTATTTTTCTCATAATGTAAATATATGTTTTATGTAGGTATAGTATTTTTGCTAACTTTTTTTTTTTTTTTTTACCGACTGTATCTTTGAATAATTGTATTTATACGCTGAATGGCTAAATCCACTACCCGAAAAAAAATTTATCTTTGCATGATATTTATAATAAATAAATTAAAGGTATTTTTCATGCCGATATAATTATTGGATGTTATAGGACCAATGTAATTAAAAAATCTTGTGTGACTGGTCGCACACTGTGCTTGTCACACCAGATTTTTTAAAGTGAAACTTTTATTTTGTAGGCATATATTTAGCTTCCGACAGTATGGTACATTTGAATTCCAAGATATAAAATTTATAAGTATTGGAAAATATTTATATGTTGTTACAATAGAAACCATTTCTCCTATCTTTTCTATGAAGTACAAGAGTAAAGTGGTCTTCTGAAGATTTCAATGGCAAAATGAGAATATACATTTTAAAGAGGATCTAAAAAATAATTGATTTTTGAATTTTAATCAAAATCGTTGAATCGAATTTTGAGAAAATCGAAAATAACTGAAAAAGTACAACAGTAAACTATTAGTACTCTTTGGACGATTTTGTTTAAAAGCTTATTTTCACGGTCCAGGAGAGTTCAAAAATTAAATACAAAATTTCAACCTCGTAGCTCGATTCCTTCATGCTTAAAATTGAACACGCACACACACACACACACACACACACACACTGACAGACAGACACAGACTGACCATGTCGCAAAAACCACTTTCTTGGATTCAGGGGACCTCAAAACGTGTAGGCCTATATCCATCAAAATCTCGACGAATTTTTGACACCACTGAAACCAATTTATTTCTCTCCATATATACAATACAACATACCGGATGGACCAATAGTGCGTGGACGGAAGATTGTGGGCTTATTAACCGACCTTTTAAAATTTTCTCGATGGTGCATAATGTGGGGCCTTTAGAGCTACAAATTAAAAATATTTTTGTTCCAATAGCACCTCATATACAGGGTGGTCCATACCAAAGTTATGTTTTTTTAAATGGAACGCCCTGTATATTATTGCATATTTGGATTCTGCGGCCAATTTTAGTATGACTTTATGTCATGCAATGTATGCTAAAACAAACCGTTTAGCCGCAAATCGGGCTTTTGTGAAAAAACTGCTGACTGAAAAAAATTGAATATCTCGCGAACCATAAAACTTAGGGGACTGTTCTTTTGGGATGTTACTAATCATGAAATGTACTAATGTAGGCCAGATGGGTAACCCGGAATTATTCTTGTGTTGGGAGATATGGCTATGCCAATTTGGAAAATTTCAATCATGGATAACTTCCTTATTTCAAATGGAACATGCTACTTTTTTTATGCCATAGTTCGTAGAATTTAATTAGCTTTCAGATGGTATAAGGTCTATATCTATCTTTGATAGTTTTATATTTATTTCAAAATATCTGATTAAATTGACTTACAAATGGAGAAAACAATTAAAATAAAAAACAATCCAAATGCAAAATAAAATTGTATTGCAATAATAAATGGAAAAGATATTTCTAAATATTCGAAAATGTATTTAAATTTCCTTTAAAATCATTTATTTTAACTCTTCGAAGAAGTCCCGCTTGCTCGAATTAGGGTTATGATTTTTCAACAAGATGGCGCACCTCCTAACCTGAAGGTAATCATAATTTATTTTTCTAGAAGTTCAAATAAATGATTTTAAATGAAATTTAAATACATTTTCGAATATTTAGGATATCTTTTCCATTTATTACCATTTTATTTTGCATTTGGATTGTTATTTTAATTGTTTTCTCCATTCGTAAGTCAATTTAATCAGATATTTTGAAATAAAAATAAAAATACCAAAGATAGATATAGACAACCTTATACCATCTGAAAGCTAATTAAATTCTACGCACTATGGCATAAAAAAAGTAGCATGTTCCATTTGAAATAAGGAAGTTATCCATGATTGAAATTTCCCAAATTGGCATAGCCATATCTTCCAAAACAAGAATAATTCCGGGTTACCCATCTGGTCTACATTAGTACATTTCCCAAAAGAACAGTCCCCTAAGTTTTATGGTTCGCGAGATATTCAATTTTTTTCAGACAGCAGTTTTTTCACAAAAGCCCGATTTGCGGCTAAACGGTTTGTTTTAGCATACATTGCATGACATAAAGTCATACTAAAATTGGCCGCAGAATCCAAATATGCAATAATATACAGGGCGTTCCATTTAAAAAAACATAACTTTGGTATGGACCACCCTGTATATGAGGTGCTATTGGAACAAAAATATTTTTAATTTGTAGCTCTAAAGGCCCCACATTATGCACCATCGAGAAAATTTTAAAATGTCGGTTAATAAGCCCACAATCTTCCGTCCACGCACTATTGGCCCACCCGGTATATAACATATATAGAGATAAGAGAAAGTAACAAAAAACAAAGGCAAAATGTTTAAACTAAATGTAGTAAAAATGTATCAAAACCCCCCTAAACCCAAAAAGAGAGGGGTGGAAGTTGAAAAAAATAAATGAAAAAATATTATAGAGAATTTAATTCAAAAGGAAGAGGCACAGGAAAAGCCATAAAATGAAGCCTTTGATTTTCAACAATTACTCACAAGGGGACGGCCAAGTGAGTATATCACGGATTCGTTTGAAAAAAATTGAGGTGATACTTTGAGCCAAAAAAATGTTCACGTGTTTCGGCGTTTTACTCCATAGAGCCCCGATTGACCAAAAAAAAATAAATAAATACCGAAACAACTTTCGCGCTTTCAAGTAGTTTCTATTTGAAACATTACGTAACAGTCAGCTGTGGCTAGGCTGGTAGCGTAGCCGACTGGTAAGTATGAGGTCCCGGGTTCGATCACGGAGTATGTAATTTTTTTTTTTTTTATCTTTTTATGTTATTGTAACAAACAATATAATTTATTTAAAACTGTTTCATATTATTTTTTTTCATATTTTATTATTTTTTTTTAGTAATTAAATTTTAAAATTTTTTAAAATATCCTTTATAAACTGCGCTAATTGTCGCCTATTTATTTGTTTTGCATGTTTTTATGACTTATGTATATATATCACCCTACTTCGTGTGGGGTAAGTTTACAAGTTAATTAAAAAAGTAAGTTATCTATATTCGCTTGACTGTACATAATTTTTTTTTAATCAAATATAAGCAAATAAATTTTTTATTAATTTCATGTATTTATTTAATTAATGGATTATTTTATGTCTTCTTTATTTCTTCATATATTTAAATACTGTAATAAATGATATTTTCTTCATGTATTTAAATTAAATTTTAATTTTAAGGTAATAAATAAACTCAAAAAACAATTTTAACAAAATTTTAAAATTTAATTACTAAAAAAAAAATAATATGAAACAGTTTTAAATATATGGTTTGTTACAATAACATAAAAAGATTAAAAAAAAAAAAAAAAATTACATACTCCGTCGTTCGAACCCGGGACCTCATACTTACCAGTCGGCTACGCTACCAGCCTAGCCACAGCTGACTGTTACGTAATGTTTCAAATAGAAACTACTTGAAAGCGCGAAAGTTGTTTCGGTATTTATTTATTTTTTTTTGGCCAATCGGGGCTCTATGGAGTAAAACGCCGAAACACGTGAAAATTTTTTTGGCTCAAAGTATCACCTCAATTTTTTTCAAACGAATCCGTGATATACTCACTTGGCCGTCCCTTGTCAGACGTTTCTGGAAAACTTTATTCTCCCACCATCAGTCTTTCAAATTGTGTATATCCCAGAGTTGCCCTATGGGTACAATACATTCATTATGTATATTATAATATATTTATGGATGAGTTATCCATTTGACTTATTCAGTTAATAAGTTAAATTACAATGACTAAGATAAATGGATGGCTCTCCCATATATTTAATACAAAATGAATGTATTGTGTTCATATGACAACTCCGGGACAAATACAATTTGAAAGAATGATGATGAGAGAATAAAATTTTCCCGAAACGTCTCGGTAATTGTTGAAAATCGAAGACTTCAATTTTTGGCTGCTCCTGCTCCTCTTCCTTTTGAATAAATCAACAGTCACGGACTTCAATGATTTATCTATAGAATTCAATTCTTTAAAAAAAAAAAACCACATCACAAAATTACAAACTGACTCATTCTTGCCCTTAGAGGAATACTTGTCTGACGTATAAATTTCTTTAACCCTTCAATGTTATAGAAGCCATAAACACAATAATAAAGTGAAGAATTTTCAATAAGGAAAATACCGCAAAGGGATTTAAAATGGACCTTGCAAAAAAAAAACCGAAAGTCATTCTGCTATTTTAGTACCCTTTTTTCGTGTTTAATCTCGCGCGACGATATTAAGCTATCAATCTAGGTATAAAATTTTTTCAAACGGAGAGTTTAGTTAAACCCCTGGATTGTAATTTTATGTCGAGTAATTTTGATAAGCCTATTAAAAATAATACCATTCCAAATATATAATATCAAATGGATTCTAATTTATCCGAAGGCTATTTCTTTTATTTTGCAAGGATTTTAACTCGAAAACCATAGATTATAGCAATCATGGAAGAAATAATTTGCAAACAAAAATGAATTGAAAATTTTTTTTTATTTTCTAAATACAAAAATATTTCTTAATCAAATTTTGACAATTAAGATTTTTTTCTATTTTTGTTCACAGACACACACACACAGACAGAGACAGACAGACCATGTCGCGAAAACCACTTTTTTGGATTCAGGGGACCTCAAAACGTGTATATCCGTCAAAATCTCGACATCGAATTTTTGACATGAATCCAATACTTTCTCCCTCTATATATAGGGTTAAGAGAAATTAAAAATACAAATAATGGGTTGCATCCATTATCTATGTTTTGTGTTCATTTTTCTCAATTATTATTTTTGCGTCATTAGAGTTAAAATTGTGTTGATTTTCCGGAAAATCTTTATTAATTTTGTGAACAATTAGTATAATAATCCATCTGAATTTAGGAATAACTTGGCTTTTGTTCCCAACAGTGTATCGAACCCCTAAGGCCAACGAAGGGGGGGGGGGGAGAGTCGAAGTTCAATTAGGGAGTCGTTAATTATAAATTTTTTGCCCCGGAGGCCTTTGCACCCTTTGATTTCTTAAATTAGAGGACACATGTGAGTATTAAAAGCTCCAAGTTTCATTTTATATTGAACATTTTAAGAAAAAATTTAATTAAAAAGAAAAATCTATATAATTTTATAGAAATTGAAAGCCAACCTCTCGAAAGAATATAATATAAATCTCCCTTCCTGGGCCAAGGGCAGCTTTGAAGTGCGTGTGACAAGGGGGGTGGGCAGAGGGTGGCGGCGAAAATTCCATTCACCATCAGTTCGTGACACTACTGTTGTTTAGAGTAGATATAGAAGTTCAAATGGTCAGAGATTTACTTCTCATACTAAGCGATAAAATTTATTTTATATTATATTGGCATCAGCGTGTGGAACATAACTGGTTGCCATTGGTACAATAAAATAAATATTGTATATATAATTAAATAATAACGCTTGTATGTTCAGGCCAAATTTATTTCCACTATTAAGCCTACGTTTCGGGAGTCTAAACCCCTTCCTTCTTCAGGACTAGTGTGGTGTTAATAAATTAAATTAACATCACAAATAAATTCATTTAACCTTCTGTCGGGCGCATTGTGCTTTTTAAGCTACATCCGGAAAAATTTAAGGTCTTGTGTGCGACAAATAAGTTCACTAGACGATGTTGAACATCAATGTAATGGTTGCCATAAAAAAAAAGTGCTGAAGTTCTTTCAGAAAAAACCTCTACGTCGGCCTGGATTATGTCGAACGAATTCGGGCGCATTGTGTCCCATCCAAAAAAATACGTTTAAAATCAATTTAAGTTCTTGTGTGCGATAAATAAGTTCTCTTGAAGGATGATAAACATCATAAAAAAAAATCGAGAATGACTTCCCCAAAACTTTCTCGTATATTCTTTTGGGATTACTTCTGGGTGTGTGTGTGAACACGATTGCTTAAAACCGCAAGCAACCAGATCTATGAAATTTGGATTGTGTAAAATAAAATAAAAAAAAAAAAAAATACGATCGTTTTCTTTTTACATGGATTCTATGAAATAAATGGTTGTTAAACACCCTTTTATTATCGCAATCTTTTTTAAGGTTCAGATTTAAGAAACAGGGTCAAATAAAAGTTAAGACCGCCCTATAAATGTTAATCCCAATTAACAAGTATCAGATGAAAATCAGAAAATCGACAATAAGGACTATTCTATAAAAACAGACGTTAAAATTTAAAATAAACAAATGGGTGTTATAAAGTAATGTAAAAACAATCATCGTTAAAAAATTCTATTCAAAATCACTTCATTGCCTCAAATAGCTATTCTATAAACAAAAACTTTAAAGCCAAAGCGTTAACATTTAGTAAATAGTTCAAATGATGAAGGGAGAGAGGATGTCAGCCAAAAAGGAACCTCTATCGAATAAAAATCTCCAATTAGAAGACGTTTCGGGTTTAATTAGATAAATCCATCATCAGTTCCTTAGAGCTGAAATGAGCATAAATAATAATTGTACTTGTAATAATTGTAATTGTATATGTTTATATATAACAACTCTATCTGCAACTCAATGGTGTACACCTTGAGATTGCCAATAATGTAAGATCTGATGTTTTTATAATTTAAGAAATATTTTATGTTGTTGTATTACAATTATTATTTATGCTCATTTCAGCTCTAAGGAGCTGATGATGGATTTATCTAATTAAACCCGAAACGTCTTCTAATTGGAGATTTTTATTCGATAGAGGTTCCTTTTTTGGCTGACATCCTCTCTCCCTTCATCATTTGAATCGCTGAACAGCCACTTCTCTTATCAACATCTTTAGTAAATAGTGTTAAAAATTAAGTCTAGGAGGTGCCTTTAATATTTTAACGCCGTGTTTAAAATAAAAATGGCGTCCTTAACCTAAAAAGTAAGATTATGATTTTGATAGCTTTGAAATAAAAGCAACATGTTAACGTCGCTGTTAAAACTTTGTTTAAAGAATAGCATTTTTTTAAAGCTGATTGTTTATACATTACTTTTTAACACCCATTTTATTTAAGGTTTGTTTTAAGAGAATAGACCTGAATGTGTGTTCAATATTAACAATTCTTTTTTTTAATATATAATTTCATTAATAAATGAAAAGGTAATAGCAATTATTATGGGAAGTTAATTGCAATTTATCAATAAGTACTAGAGCTGTATAAAAAAAATCGGAATAAATAATTAAATCTCGTCAAATCGAGTGATAAGTTTAGGACCATGGGCGTAACTAGAGAATCTGGCTGGGGGGGCCATGGGACCAGCCATCCTCGCTGGGGGTGGGGGCATGAGACCAGATAACCTCGGTGGGCGAGTCATTCCACGTCAAATTGATACACTTTTTAACCTCACCATCTCAGATTATAGAGAAAAATTAATTAAAACAACCCTTGCGTTAGTTTTTTGTCATAATTGGGAAAAATTACACAGGCTAACAGTGATTTTGGTACCGGGGGTATTTTGAGCTGATCTCCGAGTATATGCGACGTCCTTTTTCCAAAAATGTCGTCCGTTTTGCTCGAATATCTCTAGTTTTAGAGATATAGAGAATATAACGTTTTAAAAGAAATTCTGCTCTAAAGTGGCTCTTATTTTGAGTTTTCTAGATTTTTTTTATGGTGTTTTCTCTTAAAAATATACAGGTAGCTAAGATACATAGAAAATCTAGAGATTCTGCCCAATCAGAAGTGATTTAGTGGTGCAAAACACGGCTAAAAATTGAAAAAAATTCAATTTTTCCAGCCATCATTCATTCGTGCAAATCGGTTAATTATTAACGAAATTATAAACAAAATAGAATCTACAAATCAAAGATAAGAAAATTTTATGATTAAGATGTTGTTTTGCTTAGAAGAATTCTTGGGTGTAGTGATAGCGCTGAAATAACAAGTTTATAATTTCTTTAATAATTAACCGATTTGCACAAAGGAATGATTTCTGGAAAGCTAAAGAGTAACAGAATATCGTACATATATGTTTTTTGCATTCAGAAATGTTAAAAAAATTTTAGGGTTGTCTAAAGTTAAGAAAAACTGGAAAAATTGAATTTTTTTCAAATTTTAGCCTTGTTTTGCACCACTAAATCACTTCTGATTGGGCAGAATCTCTATCTATCTTTAAGAGAAAACATAAAAAAATCTAGAAAACAAAATAAGACCCACTTTAGAGTAGAATTTCAATTAAAACGTTATATTCTCTATATCTCTAAAACTAGAGCTATTCGAGCAAAACATTGCAAAGCATGGACATTTTTGGAAAAAGGACGTCGCATATACTCGGAGATCAGCTCAAAATACCCCCGGTACCAAAATCACTGTTAGCCTGTGCAGAGGCGTACAGAGGCAGTTGGGGGCCTGGGGCGGCACTAGAAGAAGAAAGGGGGCCTTATATTGAATTTTTTTTTTTTGGGGGTGGGGTGCTCATCTTTAAATATCCTTCTCCTCCATACACAAAAATATTTTTAAAATACCGTATATCCCTGAACCCCAAGGCCCCGGGGCCTCTCAAAGAGAAATTTTCATTAAATTTTGATTTTTTTTTTTATCTAAATTTTTCCGTTTTTACTTGAGCCCTGAGGGCCCCGGGGCCTATTTAAAGAGAAATTTTCATTAAATTTTCTTTTTTTTTAATCAAAATTTTCCCATTTTTACTTGACTCTGAGGGCCCCGGGGCCTCTCGAAGGGAAATTTTTATTAAATTTTGTTTTTTTTTATCTAAATTTTTCCGTTTTTACTTGAGCCCTGAGGGCTCCGGGGCCTCTCAAAGAGAAATTTTGTTTTGTTTTTCTAAATTTTTCCGTTTTTACTTGAGCCCTGAGGGCCCCGGGGCCTATTTAAAGAGAAATTTTCATTAAATTTTCTTTTTTTTTAATCAAAATTTTCCCATTTTTACTTGACTCTGAGGGCCCCGGGGCCTCTCAAAGGGAAATATTTTTTTTTTTTTATATATATTTGAGGGCCTATGCCGGCTCGAGGCCTGGGGCGGACCTCCCACCGCCCCCCCTCCCCTCGGTACGCCACTGAGCCTGTGTAATTTTTCCCAATTATGACAAAAAACTAACGCAATGGTTGTTTTAATTAATTTTTCTATGATCCCATCATGATCCTTCGATGAGGCTTATATTATCTTTTAACCTTTAAGCAAGGACCATTTTAGAATTTTTTCAAAATTTTCGAAGGGGTACTTTTTTGAGAAAAATTACTTTAAATTTTTATTTTTGAAATTAAAAAAAAATTTTCTTACCACCCCAGTTGTATTGTATATCATTGGAAAGGGCATCTAAAAAGCTGTAAAATGACACCTCATTCATCTCTCTATCTCATCTCTAAGTGATTTTATTGCAATTTAAATAGATGTGGTTAGGTCGATTTTTTGCCATTTTTGACAACTTTAACACGCCATATTTCTTAAACGAGGAGATATCAAGTTGAAATTGGGGCTTTTTCTTAGTCTCTATTGACTCTACCTATGACCCAAATTTCATACAAATCTGAGATGGTGATGTTAAAAAGTGTATCGATTTGACGTGGAAAGAATGACTCGGGCCTGGAAAGCCCCATATATTCTCAATTTTTCTTGGGGCAAAGATCTTTCTGGGGGGGGGGGGCCACGAGCCTTCTGGGGGGGGGGGCCACGAGCCTTCTGGGGGGGCCAGGCCCCCCGGGACCCCCTAGTTACGCCCATGTTTAGGACTAAAAGCATTTTTAACAGCTTTTAGAACGAGTGATCTATGAAAAAAGGATTTAATTATCTTATTAAAATTAACTATATGTTTAGTCAGTTTATATAATTGAATAAAGATATTTAAATTCCTCTCCCTGCCTGTAGTGACAATTTCATTAAATTATAGGCCTATATCCGAAATTAATATCAGTGCATTACAAAGGCACAATTTTTATCCGTATAGGGGTGATTCTTTTACAAACCGAACACTTTCTGACCGACATGTTTTTGATTTGGCTGAAATTTTTTTTACTGGTTCTATATTGAAAAAAAAGATAGCCATCCGCGAGAATTTTCTTTTTTCTTAAATATTTTGGAAAATAGAGAGGGTCGAAAATGTGAAAATTTGATGATTTTCTGCTTAGACGCTCACTTTTAAAAATTCATAACTCTGGTTCTATTTGAGCTAGAAAAAAACTTTTTTTACCATTTTAAAGCTAAAAGAGTGAACTTTAAGAAAAAAATTGTTCCACCAAAATTTATTAAAGATTTCACATTGTTATCAACAATTGAAATCTTTAAATCGATTTTTAACAATGGGGCCCCAACTGTATTGCATTTTTATTATAACCATCGCATTCTACGTCAAATTTTATGCCGATAACGGTTTTTTAATTGATGGAGAATCAATTAGTACTATTGAAAAAAAATCCCGCCAAGTACTCTCATGCGGTAAAATGACGTCATATCAAAAATAAGAAAAAAAAGTCCGGGGGTATTGAACCACTCTTTCTAAAACTATATTTAGATTTAATGTAGCTTTTATGGTCAAGTAGCTATCCGTTGCACAAGTAGGGCTATTTTTCGATATTTTTTTGCCTAAAAAATGAGGTTTTTTGAGAAAAAAACTAATTTTTCAGTTAATTACTCGGGATTTTTTTATTCATTCTATTAGAATCTTTCTTCCTGCACAAATTGACATCTCATTTAGTCTGATCTGATTAGCCGTTCGGAATCTACAGGGGTTTAAACTTTCAAATTAAAATTTACCGCAGCGCGGTAAAATAAAATGATAGGAAAAAAATAAACGGTGAAATCTTTAGCTGAAAACTCATTCTTTCTAATCGTATATTCATCATAATTATACCTCTTAAGACAGAGGAGTTATTCAAGCCGATAAACTTTTCCGTGTATGCCCTAGGGCAAAAAGTTTATCGGCTTGAATAACTCCTCTGTCTTAAGAGGTATAATTATGATGAATATACGATTAGAAAGAATGAGTTTTCAGCTAAAGATTTCACCATTTATTTTTTTTCCTATCATTTTATTTTACCGCGCTGCGGTAAATTCTAATTTGAAAGTTTAAACCCCTGTAGATTCCGAACGGCTAATCAGATCAGACTAAATGAGATGTCAATTTGTGCAGGAAGAAAAATTCTAATAGAATGAATAAAAAAATCCCGAGTAATTAACTGAAAAATTAGTTTTTTTCTCAAAAAACCTCATTTTTTAGGCAAAAAAATATCGAAAAATAGCCCTACTTGTGCAACGGATAGCTACTTGACCATAAAAGCTACATTAAATCTAAATATAGTTTTAGAAAGAGTGGTTCAATACCCCCGGACTTTTTTTTCTTATTTTTGATATGACGTCATTTTACCGCATGAGAGTACTTGGCGGGATTTTTTTTCAATAGTACTAATTGATTCTCCATCAATTAAAAAACCGTTATCGGCATAAAATTTGACGTAGAATGCGATGGTTATAATAAAAATGCAATACAGTTGGGGCCCCATTGTTAAAAATCGATTTAAAGATTTCAATTGTTGATAACAATGTGAAATCTTTAATAAATTTATGTGGAACAATTTTTTTCTTAAAGTTCACTCTTTTAGCTTTAAAATGGTAAAAAAAGTTTTTTTCTAGCTCAAATAGAACCAGAGTTATGAATTTTTAAAAGTGAGCGTCTAAGCACAAAATCATCAAATTTTCACATTTTCGACCCTCTCTATTTTCCAAAATATTTAAGAAAAAAGAAAATCCTCGCGGATGGCTATCTTTTTTTTCAATATAGAACCAGTAAAAAAAATTTCAGCCAAATCAAAAACATGTCGGTCAGAAAGTGTTCGGTTTGTAAAAGAATCACCCATAGGGAGGAATTCACCGAATGGGGGAATAACAATCAATACCATGCGAGGATATTGATGAAAGAAACCCTCAAAGATCACTGATTTTTAGCAATTAAAAAACAATTAACAAAACGAGGTGTTCATAAGTGAACAAATCCAAAAGAACGAACAAATCTCTTTTTTTAGGAATGGATCGAAAAAGCGGGGAAAATGACAAAATAGGATCTGAGTATCAAAAAGACCTTACTTTTTTAAGTTTATTTATATTAAATATAAACACAATATAGGCCTAGTATCATAATTTTATAACCAAATCAGAAAATTTTTCTGAAACCATCACATTTTGTATCGAGATATAGATAAAAAGGGATAAAATTTATAATCACTCAGGAATTTTATTATTATCATGTCAACGATCTTTTCTGTAGAGTAAAGAGTAAGTAAAAATTCAGGATGGATAATTAAGTTTACCGAGACTCGAGGGGAATAAAATATCGAATTTCTCTTAAAGCTCCTGGCTTCGTCTAGACAACCACTCAAAACTTGATTAATTAATTCAGATATTTATTAATATATGCACTCTGGTCACTTGAAAACAAATTTCTAGATTCGGATGGAATTTACTGAACCGGAATGATTTATTTAGCTAAAGTATCCTACTAAAGCAATATCAAGTACCGGACTATACTTGAATATTGTTTATTAATTAATGAATCAATACAAATATGAATTTAAGTAGAAAATAAACATTACCTTAGAAAGGTAAACTCTACTAAATTAAATGAGAATATAAAAGTATTTCTTGGAAATTTCTGTCAGATTTATTAAATTAAATTGTGGAAAAATAAAATAGAAATATTCACCCTAGAAGATTAAAAGAAAATAATTGAGGCTTGGTGTTTATGAATTTTAGCTTTTTCTTTAAGGGTTTTGTACCAAATGAACACTTGATAGAAATTTTAACGAACTAGGGAGGCTTTTTTTTAACGTTTATCAGAATCAGTCATGCTTAATATTTTAAAGGTGCGGGCGAGGAAAATTTTAAATGTTAGGTGGGGGAAAAGGCTTCTAACGTTTTGCTCTTTTATTAGAGGAAGTTTATACATCAATTAATCCTCGATAATAAAGTCAAATCTCTCATTTTATTTCCTGTTCTATTTTTTCTTTTATTAAATTTTATAAAATCTCACAGTCTTTCTATACTAATTCGAAATAATAATGAATAGTGGTGGCGAACCTATCGCACTCATGCCAATGTGGCAAATACCAAAGTTTAGGTTAAAATAGCATAAGTAAAATGCCAAATTACAGTAGAGTCCCGGTAATCCGAACTTCCGGTTAATCCGAACTCTTTTTGCGTACGATTTTTTTTTTTTAAGAGGAATATAAATGAAAATTAGACATTAAAGGAACTTTATTTTATTAAAAAATACGAAATATTTATTTAGAGTTTAATATCACCGACAAGTTTCACGGTTTACAACGTTATAAATACGACTTTATTATCAAAATTAACTAATTCAAGCTTACAATTCCGGTTTATCCGAACTTCCCGATAATCCGAACGACCCTCGGTCCCAATTAGTTCGGATTAACGGGACTCTACTGTATATTATATTATAATTTTATTAATTAAGATAACAAATTTGCGAGATAAGTTCGTGTTTGATTGAGCAAAATTGCGCTCCCTGGAGTCGAACCAGGATCTCCACGCTTTCGCGGCGGGCGGGCTACCTTTATCATAGATCGCCGGTCCAATCATCAAGGATAAAGGTAGTCCGCCCGCCGCGAAACCCTGGTCCGACTCCAGAGAGCGCAATTTTTGCCCAATCACACACGAACTTAGCTCGCAAATTTATTATCTTAAACTATGGGTCGTTTTGATAACTTACCTACCCCAACATTAAAATAGCTTTCCTATGGGGGAAATACATGGTGTTTGTCCTTCAGCTATTTTAATGCTGAAGGACACACACCATGTATTTCCCCATAGGGAGGCTATTTTAATGTTGGGGTAGGTAAGTTATCAAAACGACCCATATATTGACTGGCTTATTTACAGTTTGTTTGCTAGCTCCATTCTCTCAAAATCAAGACAAAGTAAAATATAGGCCTACATTAAAAATCTTTATTTAAGGGGGAGAAAGGGAGAAGTTATACTACCTAGAGTCTAAAAAAATTAGTTATTTTGCCTTAAATAGAGAAAATAGAATTGCGCCCCCTCCCACCGGCGGGCTTTGCGTCTAGCCAGGGAGGGGGGGGGGGATTTTTTGGGACCCGAATATTTTTCCTGGTCTCTCAATTCTCTATAATATTACAAAATTTTATTTCGAAATTCTAACTGGGAGTTGATCAAACAGACATACGGACAGACAGACGGATACTTTAAAAAAAATTATATATATATAAATATTATTTAATAATTATTATTATGTCTATTAATATTTTATTTAAAAAAAAAATATTTTATCTAGGCCTAATTCTATTAGGCTAGAATAGAAGAGGTAAAGTCGTGAAAGGCAACCATTTATACAGGCCTGCGTATTTGGTTGCCTACACTCAAGGAGTCTTTATTTTATCAAGGTCATATAAAGTACAGTGAGCGCCACAATTAAGTCCCCACCTGATAGCTTCAGCATTAAGTATATGATATAGTATATGGTAAATGGTGAAATAATTTTAAATTTTAAAGGTAAAATAAAATCTTCTGTACCAGATTTTATGTTTTACCTTTTCTGTCATTAAAATTATTTCACTATACACCATATACTATACCATATACTTGAGGCTAAAGCTATCAGGTGGGGACTTAATTGTGGCACTCACTGTACAAAAACTTTAAATGTAAAATATTTTTTTTTAATAACTCCTCATCTGCTTCTTAATAAATGATTAGGGTTTTCATTTGATGATTCATTTATAGTGATTCGATGTTAAGAATAAATAGTAGCCTTGACCCTCTGTCTTCCTTAAAAAATATAAGTATTTTGAATTTTTATGTGTGTATAAATCTATTTTAATGAAAAATAATAAAATATTAACTCAAGTTTAGGAAATGATTTATGCATCCGGCTCGGGTGCACTTTTCTTTTATTATTTTGTTAAAATAAATCTTTTGAATAGAATGAGTTTCTTGGTTCATTGCAAAAGTGAAAAGCTGTCAGCCAGCAAGAAACGGATAGTTTTAGAGATTACGTTTACAACGAACATTTTTGAATATAAAAAGCTTCGGGAGAGTTGTTAAAACAAAATTAAAGAATTCAATTTAAGAAGAATTAATGCTCTCTGTCACTGAATGTTAATAACATATTAATTACATCTATACTATTATATAAGCCAGGGGTCGGCAACCTATTTTAAGCCATTTTTCTTTAAATAATTAAAAAAAAATGGAAATTAAAGGATAAACAGAGACAGAGAATTTGAAAACTGGTGACCCTGACCTAGTTGAACCAGCGACCTACAACGAAATGCTGAATTTAGGATTAGAAGATCCTCAAAAATAAAAAATTTAAACGAAAAATCTTTGTATATGCTTACGAATTTTTTTTGTTTTATTTAGCATGTTTTCATAATAAATATACATAAGCTTATAATCGCAAGCGATCTGATTAGTCGTCCTTTATGTCCTTTTAGAATTTTTATTTAATTAAAAAAAAATAAATATAATAGCTGCAAAAGTATCAATAAATTACTCTCTTATTTTTTAAACTCTTGATCGATCGGTTGTGTTAATTATCAATTTGTTTTGAATTATGAATGTTAATTTTAAAATTAAACATGTAAAAAGACAGTCCAAAAGATTTACTTTTGTATTGATCTAAAAGTAAAAATGGGACATCTTTTTTTAGTATTAGGTTTGACACATCCGTCATTCCTTCTCAGAAATGGATTCAAGCATAACAAATACCAATAATAAATATTTCAAGTAACAAAAAATATACTAATTAATGTAATCAACTATTAAAAGTGTTTTTATTCTATTCTTGGCAAAAGAGCTTCTGAATTATTGAATAGATGAAATATAACCGAAGTTTTTTTGTTCGCTTTTCATTATTTATTACGTGACATATATTCAGTACCAGCGGCAAAGCCTCGCCTTCGGCGAGCAATTGTGAAATTATATAGTTTTAAATTTCCCTCTCTGACTCTGGCCAATCAGTGAGAGAGATTCATTAAATAAAATTCATTCATTCAATAAAAATATTTATATAATGTAAACAAATCTTCAAGCACAACTTGGAATGGAATATTGTATCTCACCACAATGGCACGGACAGAGGCCGGTTGAGTTTGAGGTGTGTGTCTTCGTGCACAAAAGCACAAATAAATGGGGATCCCGGTAGGAATTTCCATTAATAATTCAGCACAAAAAATGAATTGGCTCCACCGAATTTCATCTAGCATCGAACCTGAACGACTATTCAAGAAATATGGCGGAGAAGAAAGCTGGTTATATTTTGTAAAACTGCTTCCAGTTCATTTGCAAAACGTCACGTGACATATACTAGTATTTCAAATAAAATTCAAAGGGTGTATTCCAAAATGTCAACATATAAAAAGTTTAGAAAAAGGATATGCTGGTAAGATGAAGTGATGATTGCTAGAAGACAAGCAACCAGTTTGCCAACTCATTTATGACATTTAGCTTCCATCATAACGGACCACGCATATTCATGTTAATTACTAGCGAAATTTAAGAAGAGCTTTGAGACAATTTATCAAAGATATTGGATATTTAAAAAAATTAAAAAATAATTTTTCATTCCTCTTATAAAAAAATAATTTTCACTTTTTACTGCTATTGCAATTTAAAACATTAAATTGGCATTGGCTTAGCCACCATGGACCAAAGCAAGGATTGTAAATATGCACTGATGAATGTGAAATAACAATTCCTTTTGCCAGATTCCTATTACAATTTCACACTATCAAAATAAGTCCAATTTTCAAACTAATTTTTGTGGCCTTAAGAAATGAGTCTTCACGATGAAACTTGGTGATTCTGAAAGAAAAAATTATGCTCTTTCCAATGGTAATAAAACGAACTTGTTTGGAGAAAAAGGTTTTTTTGTTATTTGGGTTTGAACAATATTTTTCGATAAAACTTACAATAAAACAATAACTTTTTAAGTCTTGGCACTACAACCTTCCCACGGAGTACAAAAAGATGTCCTTGGTTGTCAGTTTTCCTAGTCCAAGCAGCTAGAGTTCACAGAAGCACCATTAGAAACGTTCCAATTTATTTGCACGCGACTTTGCTTGCATAAATTACCTTCTTTTAGAAAGCTCTGGTGCCTCCTCTATACTACTTTCGAAGGCGAAATTTTACACAGTACTATCACAGACATATGTCTGTGTATACACAAAATTTCAGCAAGATTGGAGATGGTATGAAAAAAATTTGGTCACTTGGCATGGAATGACCCTTATGTAGATAAATGTGTGTTTATGAAGATAAATGTTGTATCCAAAGTATCTATAAAAAAAAGATAAAATTAAAAAATTTGAATTTATTTAATAAAGTAGAAGTTAAAATTGCTAAATTAAATATATCATTACTTAGGCCCTATTACTTATTTCATTTAGTTAAATTAGTAAATTCTGAAGAACCTCAGCGTCCACTTCAAATAACCATCTAAAACAAAACAAGAAATAAACGATTAGTACATAATTCAACATTCATATTTGAAAAATATATAAAATTTCTTTAACTTACTTTGTAGACTGCTTCTTTCGGCTCAACGTGGGCATAATCCTAAAAACTAACCTAATCCCACACTAACTATGACCGGGACTGCCATCAAATTCTAAAATGCAGTTCCTCTTCTTTCTTGAGACGGCCGCGAACGCGAACACTCCCGGAAGGCAGGTAAGTCTTCATTCAACACAAATCGCAAACGAAACGGAGAAAACGCGCCCACCCAAGGAAAGTATAAAAGGAAAAGAGACACACACTCATATGTGATATCTCACATTACAGATCAATTAATCTCCACCCACCTGCCTAATTAAGATCATTTAATAGTGAACTAAAATAGAGCAGAGTTAATTGATCTGATAAATATTCACGAGTTAGGAAGAAAGCCTGTCACTACAATACTGAAGAACCCCCTTGATTGCTCATCTCAGAAACAGAATGACGTTGTTCAAGATGCATGCTGAAAAAAAAGAACCCTAAAAGCTAACAACATCCTATACGAACTCCTAACATCTTGAACATTAACTCATTCTGTCCTGAAACAACCAAGGCCCAGAACTCAGCACTGAATGACAGAGCTCCGGAGAAAGAGAAACCACTCTTTCTCTCAAATGCGCGAAAAAGGGAAACATGCGATAGAGGAATTCCCCTATTCCCCTTGAACAACGGTCAAAAGTGAAATGATCCTCTACTGGGAGCCCTGCCTAAACCTAAATGGGACGAAAAACAACACCCTATGCCAGCATTGAGGAATCAATTCACAATTGAACGTCAATTCAAGAGAACATCAGAGAATTCCGACAAAGAAGGCCTAAATCCCCATAAATATAATATCCCTATATAAATTCGTGAGCGTAGAGATTTTCTAAATATTTAGCGCCCATATATAGACTCTATCAATTGCTAGCTAGATAATCTAATAAGATTTGCGTGTATTCTTAAAAATTAACATTCACTTGATAAAGAGTTAGAAAAGAGATCCCCTTAGAAAATATTAATCCCATACACGCAAAACTTAAAACCTAATACTGATTTATAATAAATAGCTAAAACAATAATACATGCACACTTGAATTGTCTCATATGTTGATGTTGCTCCCCCGTGGGGTAAAGAGATGAGATGAGTACTGTGGGTGAACCACATATTACCAATAATAATCATATACCTTTTGCACCTTGAACATTCATCCATCCCTTTACCTTGAGAAATGAAGCCTGAATTTGGACTGAAATATAAAAATATTATTAATAACATCCTATCCATGCACCTAAGTTAAAATATTCTAGATTTGAGCCAAAATAAGAAAAGTAAAAAAATTTTGAAAATCCTAAACTGTTTACTCTACGCCCACGTAAATGTTCATACAGACTTTACATGTAGCTGCTACCCTCGTGGAATCTGCTGTAGTCACTGCCTGGAAGACGTGAAGGCGATGTCTGATGACGGATGCTCTTCATGGATTCAATAAGTCACTAATTCACTTATTCACTATAGTCACTTATTCACTTTGGCATTTGTATGCCACTTTGGCTACACTTAGATTTATGATGTCAATTCTCGAAGGCGATTCGTCGATTTCTAAAAAAAGCAAACAAAAAATAATATTTAATAGGGGAGAAAAGCAAACCTCTGGCTTAAAGAAAAATATTTGAATGTAATAATAATATTCAAATTTTTCTTCAACCATATAGAAATAGATTCAACTTTTACTTAATGTCGGGGGGGGGGGGGGGGGGGCAATGTACCCTTGCCCCCCCCCCCCCAGTTCCGGCGCCTATGGTTAGAGGTATATTGAATAAAAAAATCCCAACAACATTACGTGCAGGGAGAGACAAAGTTAAAGCAGAACCTGATGGTTCAAGTGATTATTTAAATTTAAATATAATTAATGAAATAAATAAATCTATTAGCCTGCTTAGAAATATCGGTTATATGATGGAAGATTGAAAAGTTATTGAGTATATATACTGGGTATTTAGGGTACAGGTATTCTTATTTAAGCGCTTTGGTTGTCTTTATAATTTGTTAGTTATGTTTTTAATAACACTAGTCGACAAAAATGAACTTTTTTTCTTTCACAAGAATGAAGATATGAAATTCTAGAAGTACTTTTCATGCTGAATTCAAATATCAATTCAGTTTTTCTCCACAGTTTTAGAGATATAGAGCAAAATAGATTTTAGAAGAAAATGTGCTCTAAAACGGCTTTTATTTAGAATGTTCAAATTATTTTTAACGCGACACCCCGTCAAACTATGCAGATAGTTAGAATACATATAAATTTTAAGTTTCATCCCAATTGGAGGTCATTTAGACGTGCCTCAAACGGCTTAAAGTTTAGAAAAATCGAAATTTTCAAGATTTTTTTTGTTTTGGTCACCCCTAATACAATTTTAGATATCCCTGAATGCAAAAAACATATATGTACGATATTCTATAGTTCTTTGGCTTTTTAAAAATCATTAATTCATAAAAATCTGCTAATTATTAACGAAATTATGAACAAAAACGTCAGCAAAGAAAAAACACAAGTACACTCACTGGACGAAAAAAAAAGACCTCTTGTTCTTTTAGAAGTATAAAGAAAGATATGAGATTCAAAAAATATTTTTTTTTTAATAATATATATAATAAAGTTAGGGCCCGTGACCCGATGCTCAGAGAGGATACATTAGCTTCTCGTGGATAGGGTTCGCTTTTTAATTCAATTGAAGTCTATTTTTATTCGACAAGTGAGAGTACTTGTGTTTTTTCTTTGCAAAAAAATCTTGAAAATTTCGATTTTTCTAAACTTTAAGCCGTTTGAGGCAAGTCTAAATGACCTCCAATTGGGATGAAACTTAAAATTTATATGTATTCTAACTATCTGCATAATTTGACGGGGTGTCGCGTTAAAAATAATTTGAACATTCTAAATAAAAGCCGTTTTAGAGCACATTTTCTACTAAAATCTATTTTGCTCTATATCTCTAAAACTGTGCCTGATGGAAAAATTCTAACTACATATCTGAATTCAGAATGAAAAAATGCACTAGGTTCACTAATCGGATTTCTTGTGAAAAAACCTTGTCGACTAGTGTAATTTGAATTAATATAACTTACTAAAGAATCCATTTGATGTGCCATAGTCGATTTCAGCCACCAAATATTACGTTATCCATCTTTTTTGGGCCTCCTCCTCCCCTCATAGCCCACCGATCCTCACCAATGATGATTCAAATCTAAAACAAACAAAAAATACACATTATACACGAGAAATATATTAGATTATTTATTGTATCAATATTATAACTTACTCTGTCAATTGCTTCTTTGGGCTTAAAGAAGGTTTGATCCTAAAAACTACTTGCGACGATCGCGAAAACCCATTGGGGTCCGTCTGGATCTCAAACAATTGAATATAGAATTTTCTAAAACAAAAATGGAAAATGTATCACAATTATTTTCTTTTCATTCAAATATAATTATATGGATAAATTTAATTTTAATTCTCTTTATAAAATAAAACTCTGTTTAAACTAGGTTTGAAAGTCTTCCACAAATAGAGGTAACCATAACACCATAACACACCTTGTAAGTCTTCAAAGGAGTTATTCTCTTGCTGGAGGTTCGGGTTCTCTTTCCTTCCCATGCGAGAACAGAGTAAGAGAAAACGGTTTGAAAAAAAGTCTTGTTTATGTAATTAAATGTTGTATCCAAAGTATCTATAAAAAAAAAGAGAAAATTAAAAAAATAGAATTTCTTTAATAAAGTTGAAGGAAATATTTAAAATTTCTTTAAATTACTTTGTAGACTGCTTCTTTCGGCTCAACGAGGTCTCATCCCCCACCCTACCCATCTAAAACATAAGAAAAAATAAACAATTAGTACATAAGTCAAGATTCATATTTGAAAAATATATAAAATTTTTTTAACTTACTTTGTAGACTGCTTCTTTCGGCTCAACGAGGGCTTGATCCTAAAAACTAACCTAATCCCACACTAACTATGACCGGGACGGCCATCTAATTCTAAAATGCAGTTCCTCTTCTTTCTTGAGACGGCCGGGAACGCGAACACTCCCGTAAGGCCGCAGGTAAGCCTTCATTCAACACAAATCGCAACCATTTGATGTGCCATAGTCGATTTCATCCATCAGATAACACCTTATCCATCTTTTTTGGGCCTCCTCCTCCCCTCATAGCCCACCGATCCTCACCAATGATGATTGAAATCTAAAACAAAAAAAAATACACATTATACACGAGAAATATGTTAGTTTATTTATTATATCAATATTATAACTTACTCTGTCGATTGCTTCTTTGGGCTTAAAGAAGATTTGATCCTAAAAACTACTTGCGACGGTCGCGAAAACCCAATGGGGTCCGTCTGGATCTCATACTATTGAATAGTGAATTTTCTAAAACAAAAATACAAAATGTTGATTGAAATCTAAAACAAAAAAAATACACATTATACACGAGAAATATGTTAGTTTATTTATTATATCAATATTATAACTTACTCTGTCGATTGCTTCTTTGGGCTTAAAGAAGATTTGATCCTAAAAACTACTTGCGACGGTCGCGAAAACCCAATGGGGTCCGTCTGGATCTCATACTATTGAATAGTGAATTTTCTAAAACAAAAATACAAAATGTATCACAATTATTTTCTTTTCTTTCAAATGTAATTATATGGATAAATTTAATATTTTTTTAATCACTTTATAAAATAAAACTCTGTTTAAACTAGGTTTGACAGTCTTCCACAAATAGAGGTAACCATAACACACCTGGAAGTCTTCAAAGCAGATATTCTCTTGCTGGAGGCTCGGGTTTGCTTTCCTTCCCATGCGAGAAAAACTTATTAAACAGTGGTGATATTTTTTTTTTTAAATCTTATATCTTTTGTTTAATAAAGTCGGGCGGCCATCTAATTCAAATGCTCCTAAATGGCTGCAGTAAACGAAAAGGGTTTAAAAAGTCTTGTTTACTGGTAGGTAATAAATATTATAATAATAATATAATAAATGTTGTATCCAAAGTATCTATAAAAAAAAAAGAGAAAATTAAAATTTTAATAAAGTTGAAGGAAATATTTAAAATTTCTTCAAATTACTCTGTAGACTGCTTCTTTCGGCTCAACGAGGTCTCAGCCCCCACTCCCACCCTAACCATCTAAAACAAAACAAGAAATAAACGATTAGTACATAATTCGACATTCATATTTGAGAAATATTGGAATTTCTTTAACTTACTTTGTAGACTGCTTCTTTCGGCTCAACGTGGGCTTGATCCTAAAAACTAACCTAATCCCACACACTAACTATGACCGGGACGGCCATCTAATTCTAAAATGCAGGTCCTCTTCTTTCTTGAGACGGCCGCGAACGCGAACACTCCCGGAAGGCAGGTAAGCCTTCATTCAACACAAATCGCAAACGAAACGGAGAAAACGCGCCCACCCATGGAAAGTATAAAAGGATTTGATAAATATTCACGAGTTAGGAAGAAAGCCTGTCACTACAATACTGAAGAACCCCCTTGATTGCTCATCTCAGAAACAGAATGACGTTGTTCAAGATGCATGCTGAAAAAAAGAACCCTAATGCTAACAACATCCTATACGAACTCCTAACATCTTGAACATTAACTCATTCTGTCCTGAAACAACCAAGGCCCAGAACTCAGCACTGAATGACAGAGCTCCGGAGAAAGAGAAACCACTCTTTCTCTCAAATACGCGAAAAAAGGGAAACATGCGATAGAGGAATTCCCCTATTCCCCTTGAACAACGGTCAAAAGTGAAATGTTCCTCTACTGGGAGCCCTGCCTAAACCTAAATGGGACGAACAACAACACCCTATGCCAGCATTGAGAAATCAATTCACAATTGAACGTCAATTCAAGAGAACATCAGAGAATTCCGACAAAGAAGGCCTAAATCCCCATAAATATAATACCTATATAAATTCGTGAGCGTAGAGATTTTCTAAATATTTAGCGCCCATATATAGAATATAGATTCTATCAATTGCTAGCTAGATAATCTAATAAGATTTGCGTGTATTCTTAAAAATTAACATTCACTTAATAAAGAGTTAGAAAAGAGAACCCCTTAGGTAATATTAATCCCATACACGCAAAACCCTAATACTGATTTATAATAAATAGCTAAAACAATCATACATGCACACTTGAATTGTCTCATATGTTGATGTTGCTCCCCCGTGGGGTAAAGAGATGAGATGAGTATTGTGGATGAACCAAATATTACCAATAATAATCATATACCTTTTGCACATTGAACATTCATCCATCCCTTTACCTTGAGAAACGAAGCCTGAATTTGGACTGAAATATAAAAATATTATTAATAACATCCTATCCATGCACCTAAGTTTAAATATTCTAGATTTAAGCCGTAATAAAAAAAGTAAAAAAATTTTGAAAATCCTAAACTGTTTACTCTACGCCCACGTAAATGTACATACAGACTTTAAATGTAGCTGCTACACTCGTGGAATCTGCTGTAGTCACTGCCTGGAAGACGTGAAGGCGATGTCTGATGGCGGATGCTCTTCATGGATTCAATAAGTCACTAATTCACTTATTCACTATAGTCATTTATTCACTTTGGCATTTGTATGCCATTTTGGCTACACTTAGATTTATGATGTCAATTCTCGAAGGCAATTCGTCGATTTCTAAAAAAGCAAACAAAAAATAATGAATTAGGCACAATGAACAAGATTTGAATGCAATTATACTAATTATAATATATTAATTTTTATCAAATAGATTCATCTTTTAATTAATGTCGTCAAAAAAGAAAAATATTGAATAAAAAATCCCTATAACATTACATACAGTGAGGGACAAAGTTAAAGAAAAGCCTCATAGTCCAAAGTAATTATTTAAATTTAAATAAATAAATAAATTTATTAACGACCATCGGCATCGGTTTATAAAATAGCATGAAAGATCTTTATTGGAATTTTATTCTATGGTATGTGTGTGAGTGAGTACAAAGGATTATATCGAGAATTTAAAAATATTTTTTTTAATAATTAATTATATGAATGAGTAGAAGTAAGAATTTTAATTAATTTCTATTTTTTCTATAAAAGAAACAAATATGGTGTGACAAGCACAGTACACAACTTTCGATTAGCGAAGGTAAGAGAAAGTTGTGTGCTAGGCGACATGCCACACCAGATTTTTTGGTGTCGAGATTTGTACGTATTTAGTTTCCCATAGCACCTTAGTTTAAAACTTGCGTTTAAAAAGCAAAATGTTGACAGCTTGAAATAAAATAGTTTTTTATTTAATTTGTTTAAGGTCTTTTTCAGCATCTAAGGCCATTTAGACCCTATTTATTTCAAATGGTTGCTAGCCAATTTAATTCAAATGAATATATTTTATATTTGAAGTGTAGGAAGATTTATTGCGGTTTTTTAACCAAGATGTTATGGTTCAATAAAAACAATAAAAACAATGGTTTATTGTTGTCTGCTTTATTTTAGGTCTGGCGACTGGCTAGCAGACCTAAAATAAAGCAGACAACAATAAACCATTGTTTTTATTGTTTTTATTGAACCATAACATCTTGGTTAAAAAACCACAATAAATCTTCCTACACTTCAAATATAATTATTATAATTGCGCTAATCCAACAAAGAAATACATTTTTCTCGCTTGGGACGGGGAGCGAACCTGGGACCCTAGGAACCCACGGATCACAGCTTAACTATAGTTTCAAAATAATAATCTCATATTTAGATATTTTATACACAAAAGAGATCCGATCCTAAATAAATACAAAATTTCAAAATTTTTTAAATGTGTAAAAAGTTCCGAAGGGGACCGACCCCTTTTTAAACCGAAATTTTAAAAATCTGATATTCATCAGTAAAGTGAACGTCTGACAATTTTCAGGGCAAAATCAGAATATACATTTTAAAGAGGTTCTAAAAAATAATTAATTTATGAATTTTAATCAAAATCCTTAGAGCCGATTTTGAGAAATTCGAAAAAAACTGAAAAAGTACTTCAGGCCGGTGGGCTTCGTGCCTAGCCGGAGAGCTTCGCCCCCTGGACCCCCCATTTGGTATCCAAATGGCTTAAGTAAAATCATAGGACTGCCTGGGGTCCGAACCCGCGACGTTCGGTATAGAAGGTAGGCACCCTACCAACTAGACCAAGCTCGTGGGCTCCTTAATTATGAAAATAAAATAATTATTATTCCATTCCAATTCAGTGTCTGCTTGAGGATTTGTTTACATTCATGGAATACACAAATGAAAAAAAATACTCGTACAAAAATATTTCTCTATACATTTCCTATGAAAGAAATCATAACTTTAAGAATCAATAACTCAAAAAATTATAGGAATTTCGGGATGAAAATAATTTTCCTGTAATCCCGAGAAGGTCCTCTTTATGCATATAAAATTTCATTTTAAAATTCCAACGGAAAGTTGCCTAAATAGAGCGTGACAGACAGACAGACGCACATTAGCGATATATCTACATAGAGAGAGAATTTCTAAAATACCGGTGGAAACTAAACACATGACAACACAAAAAATCTGATGTGACAAGCACAGTACGAAACTTTCTATTACCAAAGATAAGAGAAAGTTCTGTGCTGTGCGATCAGTCACACCAGATTTTTTAATATGCTTTTCAAACGTATACACTAGTATTCTCATTTTGCCCCCAAAATAGTTTGAAGCATACTTTATTCTTGTACTTTATAGGAAAGATAGGAGAAATTGTTGCCTTGGTAATAAAATATAAATATTTTCCCATGTTTATAAATTTTACATCTTGAATTCAAATATATCGACAAAAAATAAATATATGGCGATCTGGTGAGACAAGCATAGAACTCAACTTTTTCATACCTAAGGTAAGAGAAAGTTGTGTGCAGTGCGACTAGTCACACCAGATTTTTTTGGACTTTGGAGTCATCAAAAAGTGTATATTCATCGAAATCTCGACATCGAATTTTTGACATGATCGCAAAACCTCTATATATTACTATTATTATTATTATTAGAAATTTGCTTAAAAAAAAAAAAATTAAAAATCGCCTTTTTCTTTCAAAATTGTCCCTGCATCAAACTGTAGAATATAAATTTAATTATAAATCATAACATTATTTCTGACTTTTAACTAATGAAAAATTATAGGTGGGACTATAATATATTACTATAATATGGACAAGTATAGACCTGTTTGTACTGTAGAGAGGAATATAAGAATATTTAATTGATATTGAGAATAGATTATTTCAAAAACTTTTAATTTCATCAATATTCTTAATAAATGTCTAAATGACCTAAATGGCATCTATATATATATATATAATTCGCTAATGTCCGTCTGTCTGTCACGCTCTATTTGGGAAACTTCCCGTTGGAATTTTGAAATGAAATTTTTTATGCTTAAAGAGGACCATCTAGTGCAGTGGTTTCCAAACTTAATGTTACCACGCCTCCCTTAAAAATATTTAATTGTATAACGCCTCCCCCCCCCCCCTTTTTTTTTTTATAAAATAATACAAACAAAAATTTTGTTGGAAAAAAATTTATTAATACAAACTATTATGTTTTTGATTATTACGTAATAATCAAAAACATAAGCTAAAGTCTTATACAAGACTTTGCAATCATTTAGAAAATTGAATTAGGAATGAGAGTTTGAAGAAAACAGAACCAGAATTTTTTCATTTAAAAATATATTTTTAGCCTAAGCCGAAACGTCAGCTGTTAAAGATATATTCGAAAAAAAATCAAACTTTAATTCATATTATTATTCCTAATACAATTCCACCAGCCATAAAATACCATTATACTAATTTAGAAAATTGATTGCTGTGGCTAAAATTCGCGCCTCCCCTTAGACTAGTCCGCGCCTCCCTGCGGAGGCGCGCCTCACAATTTGGAAAACGCTGATCTACTGATTAGAGGAAAATTATTTTCATCCCAAAATTCCTAAAACTTTTTGAGTTATTAATTCCTAAATTTACGATTTCTCCCATAGGAAATGTATAGGGAAATATTTATGTATTCTTTCCATTTGTGTAATATATGATTGTAAACAAGCAGGCACTGGATTGGAATAGTAATGATAATTTTCTTTTCATAATTAAGAAAAGGCGAGAATCCGTCGCAGGCCCGAGCTAGCTAGCGGGGGTCCAGGGGCCGAAGTTCGCCGAAGGCGTATATTAATAATTGCCTTGGAAATTCGGATAAAAAATAGAGAAAAAAAAATAAATAAATGACACCTTTCTCCCTAAAGAACAATCAAAATAAATTTCATTATTGGATACCAAATGGCTTAAATAAGAATGCCTGGCCCACGGGGCTTGGAGTAGTTGGTAGCGTGCGCCTACCTTCTATACCGAACGTCCCGGGTTCGGACCCCAGTCAGTCCGATGATTTTATTTAAGGCATTTGGATACCAAATGGCTTAAAAAGGAAATGCCTGGACCCCCAATAGATTTATTAAAACATACGAGTATCATTTAAAGTCTTAAATGGCCTAAGTTGCCGTGTGAATGTGAGTGTGAATGTTTTTTTATTAATAAAAAAAAAAAAAAAAATGCCTGGACCCCCATTAGATATATTTACAAATAACGGTTATCGTATAAAGTCTTATATGGCTTAAGTTGCCGAAAAGACTGTGTATGTATGCGTGAATGTAAGTGGGAATGGAAAAGTTTTTTTTTTTTTTTTTTTTTTAAATAAAAGAAAAAAAAACATTAAAACCGGTTAAGAAACAAAGGAATTAGGCTGTGATATCATAAAATGTCCATAAAACGTACACAGACACACACACACACACGTTGGTTTGTTTGTTCAACGTTTTAAATTTAATAAAAGATCTACTGAAGAATAATGGTAATAATACCATACCATGCGTATTTATATTTTAAATAATATAAGAAAAATTTTACTTCATCAAAATACTTCTTTCAGTAAAATTGTTAATTTAGATAGAGAGCAAAAATAAGAGAATATTAAAAAGAATACAATAATTCATATATGGTTTGAAACTCATAGTAAGATTTTCTAAAATTTTAAATATATTATAAATATATGAGCACTAAAGAGTAAAATAAATGAATAATTAGTAATTTTCGAATTGAAATACCTCGGTAAAGGGGTTGAGAAGGTGGGAGCGAGAGGTGAAGCGACTGGTCACCATGATGGCTGCCGTGCAAATGAGAAGGCGTCGGTTTTCTCATGAAGAGCGACGTGGGTTCTTTGCACATTAAGAGACCTCCCTCTACTGATGGGACCAGCCACCTCATCTACTCTCTAGGGCAGCAGGAATATGGCGCCACAATTTCGCCTTCTTTGATTGGTTAATTGGTCGGAGGGGAGGGGCGGAGTACAGAGAGAGGAGGGGAAGAGAGGAGAAGAGATAGATAATTAATAATAAATGTAGGCTATATGAATTTTAAAAAAAGAAACGAAGGGGAGGAGGTTTATAGACAAATTGAAAGTCGACGATCCTATTTTATTATTTAAATAAAAGCGAAGTCATTATATACGTATTAAAAGATACTATAAAAAAATTATTTTTTAAATTTCTTATTAATTTCTCTTATCCAGCCAATGTTATACATGTTAAATATAACAGGGAAATTAAACCAAGCTTTTAAATAAAAGCTGACAAAGAGTATTAATACTTTTTTTACTTTCTCGTACCCTATATATGAAATATATAGAGAGAGAAAGTATTGCGATCATGTCAAAAATTCGATGTCGAGATTTTGATGGATATACATGTTTTGAGGTCCCCTGAGTCCAAAAAAGTGGGTCCCGCAAATTGGTCTGTGTGTATGTATGTGTGTGTGTGTGTATGTATGTGTGGACAGATTTTTAGCATGAAGGAATTGAGCTACCGGATTGAAATTTTATATTTAACTTAGGTACCTTCCCACACGCTCAAAATAAGCTTTTGAACAAAATCGGCCAAAAAGTACTAGTACTTTACTGATGTACTTTTTCAGTTTTTTTCGATTTTCTCCAAAATTCCCCTCCAAGGATTTTTTTTTAAAATTCAAAAATCAATTATTTTTTAGATGCTCTTTAAAATGTATATTCTCATTTTGCCGTTGAAGTCTTCTGGAGACCACTTTACTCTTGTTCTTTTAGCATGAAGGAATTGAGCTACCGGATTGAAATTTTATATTTAACTTAGGTACCTTCCCACACGCTCAAAATAAGCTTTTGAACAAAATCGGCCAAAAAGTACTAGTACTTTACTGATGTACTTTTTCAGTTTTTTTCGATTTTCTCAAAATTCCCTCCAAGGATTTTTTTAAAATTCAAAAATCAATTATTTTTTAGATGCTCTTTAAAATGTATATTCTCATTTTGCCGTTGAAATCTTCTGGAGACCACTTTACTCTTGTTCTTCATAGGAAAGATAGAAATGGTTGCCATGGTAACGGAATTTAAATCTTTTTCTTTTTATTAGATTAAAAATCAATTATTATTTAAATTCCCATTTATTTGTGTCTTTAATTGCTTAGGAGAAAACATATATATATCTCTCTCTCTCACTTGCAAACATTATCGCCTGTCTCTCCGCCTTCTCTCATAGGCCTAATGTTAATTTCCTATAGGGATTTGTATGTTAATTTCGATTCAAAAGGGGGGTCCCCTTTGAAACTTTTTTAGGCATTTAAAATTTTTTTTTCCAATTCTTATGAAATTTTGTATTTATTTACGATTCTCTATTATTGTGTATAAAATGTCCAAATATGAGATTAAAATTTTTAAAAATAACCATAGTTTATTTCAAGCAGTCAACATTTAAAATCCAAGTTTGAAACTAAGGTGCTATCGGAAACTAAATATATCTCGACACAAAAAATCTGGTGTGACCAGCACAGTGCGCAACTTTCTCTTACCGAAGGGTAAGAGAAAGTTGTGTGCTGTGCGCCAGTCACACCAGATTTTTTTTCTAAGTCATTTCGGTTGCAGAGGCCATTTGACTTATATAAATATTTATTATTTATTTAGATACATGTATCGATGGCTTCCGGCGGGCGTTCAATGGTCTTGTTTTTCAAGGGCCACCTATCCCGATTTTCAGCACCACTTGGTATTGCTTAACAATGATGATCTTGGTATTAATACTTAATAGATTAAATTTTTTTTCGGCATTCTCATAATATTTTTATATTATAACTAAATTAACTATTTAAACAATCTGGTGTGACTGGTCGCACAACACACAACTTTATCTTACTTTTGATAATCGAAAGTTGTATTATGTGCTTGTTACACCAGATTTTTCTTGATGACACATATTTAGTTTCCGTCAGCAGATACATTTGAATTTGAAAAATCTGGTGTGACTGGTCGCACGGCACACAACTTTCTCTTACTTTTGGTAATTGAAAGTTGCATTATGTGCTTTTACACCAGATTTTTTGTGTCGACACATTTAATTTCCGACAGTAGGGCACATTTGAATTCAAGATGTAAAATTTATAAGCAGGGGGCCTGGCAACGGAGAAGAGCAACAGTCACCATAATGGTTGCGGTCAAATGATGCCAAGCGCGACGAAAGCTCGGGATTGGTGACCCCGAGCAACCAGAGTGTGAAAAGCCCCCCGATAGCCATCGGTACTTGTATTTAAAAATGATCTAAATAAAGAAATGATCCCTAAATGGCCTCTGAAGCCGAAATGGGTTTTAAAAAAAAAAAACTAAAAATTTTTTTTTTATTTAAAAAACACACTTTTTTCTCGTGCACATTCACTCTCACTCACAAATTCACAGAGTCCTTTCGGCAACTTAGGCCATATAAGACTTTACGATAACCGTAATATTATTTATAATATCTATTAAGGGCCCAGGCATTTCTATTTTAGCCATTTGGTATCCTAATGGCTTAAATAAATCTGACATCGGACTGCCTGGGGTCCGAACCCGCGACGTTCGGTATAGAAGGTAGGCACGCTACCAACTAGACCAAGCCCGTACGCAAAATTAATTAAAATTTATAAACAGAAAAATATTTATATTTTGTTAACATGGCAACCATTTCTGCTATCTTTCTTATGAAGTACAAGAGTAAAGTGGTCTTCAAGTGCAAAATGAGAATATACATGCATAAATAATTTATAGCTGAGATATTTTATTAATAAGAGGGTAAAAATGAGAAATGCAGCTAAGGTTATTTCTTTATTTGGTCAATTCACACAGCTGAAGATGGTTCAAACACGGAACCGAAACGACATCTGTGTGAATTGAAATAACCTTAGCTGCATTTCTCATTTTTACCCTCTTATTAATAAACATTTTAAAGAGCATCTAAAAAATGATTGATTTTTGAATTTTAATCAAAATCGTTGGAACAAATTTTGAAAAAATCGGAAAAAAAGTGAAAAATTTCATCAGTAAAGTACTAGTACTCTTTGGTCAATTTTGTTTAAAAGCTTATTTTCACGCTCCAGGGAGGTTCCTTATTTAAATATAAAATTTTAACCTCGTAGCTCAATTCCTTCATGCTTAAAATTGAACACACACACACACACACAAGACTGACACACACAAAACACACAGACAGACCATGCTGCGAAAACCATTTTTTCTGATTGAGGAATTCTCAAAACGTGTATATCCATCAAAAAATCTCGACATGAATCTCTGTCTCTTTAGATATATGTATATTAACATATATAGGTAAGAGAAAGTAAAAAAATGTTGGAAATAAGTGGGGAGAGGGGTTAAAAGTCTCAGTAGTAGTCAAAAAGATAGGTAAGTTTCTTAAAAGACTCAACAGAAAATAAGGTAAGAGAAAGTCAAAATTACACATATTTATATATCAATATTTATAATTTAAAAATGAATATTAATTATAAAATATTGAGAATTACTCACCAAATGAACGAGTTCTGGGATTGAAACTGACGGGGGCTGAATTGCAGCTGCACACTATGTAGCCTCTCTTGGATTACTAAACGAAAGGATCTCGAAGTTTGAAGCAGCTCACAACGTGCTGTAACAAGTTTAAAACCGTATAGTTAAGTATATCTATATATATTCGTATGTGAGATGATGTGAATGTGTGTGTGAACACAAAGGAATTATTATTTCATTTCACATTTAAAATAAAGCAAGTATTAAAAAATATATTTTTTTTTTAATAATCCATTATCCCAATGAATAGAGATAGGAATTTTAATATATTGGAATTTTCCCAGTCAGGGAGTGGCTATGGTTGAAACTTGCATGCGATTTGGCTACAAGGGCGGATACAAGGGGGGGGGGGGGTAAAGGAGGGTAATTACCCCCCCCCCCCGAGATTTAAAAAAATGTAAAAAATTTTTAATACTGCGAACGAAAGGGAAAAAAATTTTGGTTCTCTAAAAAAAAGAGTAAAATATTTTTCCGGATGGAAAAATTTTTTGGTTCCGCGAACGGAACATGAAAAAATTTTTGATCTCACGGGCGGAAAAAAAAATTTTGGGAAAATTTTTTGGTTCCGCGAAACGGAACATGAAAAAAAATTTGCTTCCGCGAACGGCACATGAAAAAATTTTTCGTAGAAAAACTTTTGGAAACAGCCCCCCCCCCCCCCCCCCGAAAAAAATTTCTATATACACCCCTGGTGCTGTGCGAAAAACCCGAAATTCCCCGAAAGATCGCCAAAAAAACCCGAAAACCAAAAAAAAAAAAAAAAAAAAAAAAAAAACCGGTGGGTTGGGCTTTATAAAAACAAACCCGGGTTTTTTTTCCAACTCCCTTACATACACATTTCATCTCCTAATTTGGAATAAATAAATTTGTTTTATTTTCAAGTACTTTTGACATAATCTGGTAAAAATAATTAAATAAATCAAATTTTTTGACAAGAATAAGAAGTCAATTTGGTCAATTTTAATCCGATAGCTTTACCTCTACACCCGTTGGAAAGGACCAATTAAATTGGACTAGTTAATGCTAATTTGAATCCGGAATCATTATTACCCTCAATCCTTTGAATGCGCGAGTCTGCCCCTCCGCTACACCTGAAATTTTGGGTCCTTTCCCTTAACAAAATCCTC
Organism: Euborellia annulipes; assembly: GCA_023213315.1. Lineage (NCBI taxonomy): Eukaryota > Metazoa > Arthropoda > Insecta > Dermaptera > Anisolabididae > Euborellia > Euborellia annulipes. The sequence continues at coordinate 459 of JAKCPI010012399.1, read as the reverse complement.
CGGACCACAACTATTTGTAATTTACTATTGACAATCTATATATATAAAAAATATTAATATATATATATGTTATAATTTGTTTTTACCATTTACCTAAATCTTGTCAAATTCTCTATAGAATTTTAATAATATAATCTCTGATTCCTTTCCTCAATAAAGATATTTATTGAAATTGACTTTTTGATTTATGGTCGCCGATGATTCTGTTTTTTAAGTTTAAAAAATAAAATTCTATTACCTCATGTGAGTTAGGTAAATTAAAAAAAAAAAAATTATAACAAATATTTTTTTTTTGGTATGTAAGGCCATTTAGGACCCCATTCTTATTTATTTCAAATGATTAGTAATCAATTCAAATGAAATAAATTCTTCTCGCTTGGGACGGGAAGCGAGCTCGGGGCTCCAGTCGGTCTTCCTCAATGAGCCACCGCTCACGGACAAATAAATATTTTATATCCT
>JAKCPI010012398.1:0-15512 GCA_023213315.1 Euborellia annulipes | reverse complement strand
GATATTAACAAAATTGTAACGGTGAATATTTTCATTGATGTGTTATTTACAAAAACCCATAGAAGTGTGATGCTATTGTTGAAAATATTCAAATTCGAAGAAATTCTGTATATGAATTTCAAATAGTTTTTCCTCGTTGAAAATACTGAACATTTAAAATAAAATATACAAAGAGTAATAAAATTAGGAAGAGAAAGCCAAAGAGCCAAACTTTCCAATGAAAACTCCTCTAGAAGAGCCCAGCCATTTCGGATAGTACCTCTCCTTATGTACTCTACAAAAGCAAAGGGGAACGCATCGTGTAAGCCTCATAATTATTTGTCTCAGTTAAAGGGTTCTCTCTAGAAATATAAAGTTCAAAATATGATTTAATATATTTGGATTCATTTCTTGATTTTCAAATCCCATTTTTGTTCAAAATACTCTATGAATAATTTATGTTGCCCATAATGATCTTTTCTTGTAACAAATATTATTTTCCTGTTTGATGAAAAATAGAGATATTCCATTGAATGTAAATTTTAGTTTCCTGTTAAAATGCGCATATTTCAGATTAGTGATTCTATTTGAAGAATACTAATTTCCAAGGTTTTTGGATATTACAAATCTTTATAAGAAATCAAACATTTTTTTGGGAATTTAATAAAAGCGACAATCCGAAAAAGAGCCATCCATTGAATTTGGTTGATAACTTAAAAAATAGGTATTACATGGTTAGTTTGAAAATAATACAGTGTATTTTCTTCGGCATTCGTACTAGGATTAAATATCTGATAGAGAATCAAATTTCTTCTTATTTTTTCAGATTTTGATGTCTTACTTGCAACTAGTTTATCTTCATTCTCTTCCTACTATTATAGTGGTGTTCCCAATTTCAAATGAATTTGTTTGATAAATTCTTCAACCATGCTTTTTCTTCTAGGATGGATATATAATATAAATATTTCTCTCATTTTTGAAGTATTGTCGACAAATTTCAATAAAATCATCGAAATTTTCCTTAGGAACAATTTTTGTTTGACATTCCACAATTCAATTCATTAAAAAATAAAGATATAATATGAAAAGTGTTTTAAGATCCATCTTCTGATCAAAACGTATCAAAGCTAAACTTCTGCACTTATTATATTGATAATTCAGCAATTGTTAGGATAGTTGAGCAATTCATATTACGTTTAAATATATAAAGATTATCTCCACTTTTATTTGTAATACTTCTCAATATTTTAAAATTCCCCTTCTACGATTTAAGTAACTATTACAGGTTATTACTGATTTTATATATTCATATTTATTTAAATTTAAATAGATGGATACGAAAATTTATTCTTTTCCGACATCTGAGGCTATTTAGACCGGGTATAACCTATTTTAGTAAATTATAATAATTGGTATCCAGAATAATTTAGAAATTTTCCAACGTTTGGAACGGGAAGTGCAACCCCCCACCTACTTCTTTGTTTTGTTTTGGCTCTCTATTTTACTTTCTCACAATCTGAATTATATAAAGAGAAAAGTATTGCAATTTCCAAAAATTCGAGGAATTTCGATAATTCTCGACGTTTTAGACCTATCTGATTTCAACAGGCCCCCCTCTTTTTGAATTGAAATTCTATACGCAAATCTTCGTAGAGATTTAACATTGACTCTATGGAAGGAAGAGCCGGAAAATGAATTTGAAAAATATGAAATTATTATTATTTGAAATTTCGATTTCGTTTATTTACCGGATGTGCTCTCAGTAGCACGACAGACACACACCTAAAACCCAAACGGTCTCTGGTCGTTTATTTTATTAATAATATTAAAAACTAAATTAAGCTAAACAACTGATGTTAGTTAATTTTAACTTAATTCTTCATCATGTGCACGTCAGAAATGGAGAAATTATATTCAACATAGACCTATGTACTTCAAACAATTTTTACAAAAAATACTGAACTTTTTACTGATTTACTTACTTTTTTAAAGAGCATTTAAAGAATATTTAAGGGTGGAGTTTATTGCTGGGTGTTTAATTATAATGGTGATAGGAAATGCAGCTATGGTTTTTCTTTTTTATTATATCCAGCACTCACACTGAAGTTTCAATCCCGGTAGGGATCATCTTCAGAGCATGGAGGCTGGTCATAATGTATGTGAGTGCTTACCTTCGGTAATCGAAAGTTATGTTCTGTGCTTGTCACAACAGATTTTTCGTGTCGACATATATTTAGTTTCGGCCAATATATTAGAATTTGAGATGTAAAATTTATAAACATGGGAAAATATTTACTAGTATTTTGTTACCATTGCAACCTCCTCTTCCCTATCAAGCAAGAGTAAAGTGGTCTTCAAACAATTTTGAGAGCAAAATGAGAATACACATTTTAAAGAGCATCTAAAAAATAATTGATTTATGAATTTTAAACAAAATAGTTAGAGCGAATTTTTAGAAAATCGAAAAAAAACTAAAAAGCAAATTAGTAAAGTACTAGTACTCTTTTGTTCAAAAGCTTTGTGTCCCGTCCCAGGAGGGTATCTAACTTGAATATAATTCAGAAGACCTCAAAACGTGTATATCCATCAAATTTTTGACATGAATCTAATACTTTCTCTCTTAATATATTGACATATATAGATGTAAGAGAAAGTAAAAGGGGATGGAAAAATGTACTTGTAGATGTTTTCCAGATAAACAGACGTTATGTGCGCCAACTGTGACCTTTAGTTGTTCTTCCAAGAGTAGTTCCTCGCCGCCACCACCGAGTATTCTCTTGGTTACTCGGAACCGGTTAATGAAAGATGTTGTTGAATTTATAATAATTTTATTATAAACTTAGATGTATAAATGAGTACATTCGTAATACAGAGGAGTATATTATAAAACGTATGTGTACTAGCCCGTGACGGGAGTCTGAGCTGATGTCTGTTTCTGACTGGGAGCTTATATACGCCTGATTGATGGTGGGGACATAGGGTCCCACGGTAAATGCTTATTCTTTTATAAATTTTTGTGACGCTTATATGCAACCTGGCAGTTCATGTTGCTTAGTGCTCGTCTTTCCATTTGGCAGTTTCAAATATCGTGGGAAGTCTCTTTTGTTTTTCCTTCCCAGGTGCCATCTGATATATTGATGACAATAATTTTATTACCGGTGAGAAGATTAGATCTTTCTTATGTCAGACTGCGAGTCATCATTTATTTGATATAGCTTATGTCTAGACAGCGAGCATCATTTCTTGATATCGTCAGACTTTCTTTTAAATATGTTAGGTTAGTAATTATAATTATCAAAATTTTTCAGGCACAACACAGACAAAGCAAGTGAAATAAAAGGGTTTAATGCTCTCGGTGAGAATAGAGAATAAAATAATTGCATGTTGATGTGCCACTTCGAAAGAGCAATTACTGTATATATATGGGTAGACTCGCTCCCACCACGGTCCAACAAAGGGATAACTTTGTGATAATAGCGGACCCTACATTAGTAAACAGAACATTTCTTTAACTCAACGAATTCATTTCAAATTTAAATATAATTTTTTTTTTTTAACCAAAAAGAATAAAAAAGAATATAATGTATGCATATATAAAGTCAGGTAATGTTTGTATATTCATAATTTTGATACGGACTATTCCCTTAAGTCTTATATAATGCAATTTTATAACTCCTGAGGGCTCATCTTGATATCGTTTAAATTATGATAACCATAAGTAACTGTGCCTCGACTTTTTATTAGATAGATGAACAAAAATAAAATAACAAAAAAAAAAAAATGTAATGTATCAGCAACAACAGCAACTAAATATTCATTAAAATTCACGAGTTATGATGGGAGATAAAATTAGAAGAGAAACGTTATTTTAGATCTAAATTGGATTTTATTATTTCGAATTTTTTTTTTTTTTTTTTTTATTCATCTCCTCCTCCAGCCCTGGGCCCAAACAACAAAACCACAAAAAACAAAACACAAGTCATATTAGAATAATAAAACAAAATACATAATCAAAAATAACACATAACAAAACATAAAAAAAGTATTTTTCAAATTTATATTATATGAAAAAAAGTTTTTTTTAGAATAAAAGGAGGTGATGATATTAATATAGGTGGCTAGCTGGGGGGTCCGTCATACGAGAGTGCTTATATTTGGGCTACAAAGTTTTTTTATTTTTATAATATTCATATAATGAATAAATACTCTGTTAAAAATTTTCAAGGGATATTCATAAACTTGCAATCTGTAACACAAATTATTTATGAATTTTAACACCAGTATTTCTCCCATAGAGAAATATTTATGTATTCATTTCATTTATATATTCTATGAATGTAAACAAATCCTCAAGCAGGCACGGAATTGGAATATAGTAATGGTAATTTTTTGCCCCCGGGCTTGGCATAGTTTTTAGCGCACCTACCTTGTATACCAAGGGTCGGGGGTTCGGATCCCAGGCAGTCCAATGATTTTATTTAAGCCATTTGGATACCAAATGGCTTAATGCCTGTACCCCAATATATTTATATAATTATTAAATATTGAGTAAATATTGGAAAATTTATTTAAGGTCATGTTTGGAAAGGAGAAATTCGAGTTTCATTTTAAATTAACTTATTCTATCCTTTTAAAAAGTTATAATAATGTTCTGAGTTTTTCTTCTTAAATTTTTAAACTAAATATTTCGTTCTACAATAATTAAGTTAAGAAACTTTGTAAATATTTCATATTTATTTGTTTTGTTACGCGCCCTCTCTCTCTCATCTATATATAATAAAAATTAAGATTATATCGTCGTTTTATGAGCCGTTTCTTAAAGTCGCTCGTAGAATAATTAAAAGAGTTTTTAAAAGCCTCTTCGTTTGTGTTTTCTTATTATGGAGTGCTTAAGAAAAAAAAAAAAAGAAAAAGCGAGAGAGCAAACTTTGTATTTTGAGTTGATTTCATAATATAAGATGGGAGTGTATCCTTAATTTGCGCAAAACATGTTTTGCTAGGAAACAAGTTGTTTAAAAAAAAAAACATCAAGAGCTAATAAATATAGGAGAGCAGATGAATGTGTGTGCGTGTGTTGGTGGGAATAAATATATAGTTGCGTGTCTATCACGTGGGATCAATTCCGGCCCAAATGGTCAACCTGTGGATTTCGTCTCGGAGCACTAAAACTTATTTTAAACAGCGAAAATCTCAAGAGTTCCATTCGGTTTTAAAACAAATATACACCGAAAGACTAAAAAAAAAAAAAAACGTTTTTCTCAAGGTCTTTACTTTCTCTAACCTATATATGCAATATATAGTGAGAAAGTATTGCGATCATGTTAAAGGGGTTCAGGAGCGACGTCTAAACGTACTTAAAAAAAAAAAAAAAAAACTATTATAAGGAATTTTTCAATGCGGTTTTTTTTATGAATTAAATTCATAAGAGACTATTGGGACATCGAGCTATAATTTTTTTAATGACTTATTAAAAAATTATCGTAATTAATTTTTTTGTTATCAAACAAATACAAAAAAACAATCTGTCCCAATAATCTTTATTTTTTTTTTTATAAAAATATTTTTTTTTTTTTTATTAATCACAAATTAATTAAAAATTTTTTAAAAATGTTTTGATGTTTTATTTAAAAAACCCCCATTGAAATTTTTCTTCATTCTTGTAGTAGATGGGGGGCTCATCTCACAGCCGCTATATTATTATCCTATTTTTTTATATTTTTTTGTTTTTATAAAAAAAAAGAATTTTTACTTTCTCTTACCTATGTATATATGTAATATATATATAGAGAGAAAGTATTGGATTCATGTCAAAAATTCGATGTCGAGATTTGAGAGTTTTGAGGTCCCCTGAATCCAAAAAAGTGGTTTTCGCGACATGGTCTGTCTGTGTGTGTGGGTGTGTGTGGTGTGTGTGTGTCTGTGTACAAAATATCTTAAGAACGAAGGAAGAGCTATGAGGCTGAAATTTTATATTTAAGTTAAACACCCTCCTGGGACGGCACAAGAAGCTTTTAATCAAAATCGGCCAAAGAGTACTAGTACTTTACTGATGTACTTTTTCAGTTTTTTTCGATTTTCTCAAAATTTGCTCCAACGATTTTTTTTTAAATTCAAAAATCAATTATTTTTTAGATGCTCTTTAAAATGTATATTCTCATTTTGCGATTGAAATCTTCTGAAGACCACTTTACTCTTGTTCTCCATAGGAAAGATAGGAGAAATGGTTGCCATGGTAACAAAATATAAATATTTTCCCATACTTATAAATTTTACATCTTGAAAATCGAATGTACCATACTGTCGGAAACTAAATACATGTCGACACAAAAAATCTGGTGTGACAAGCACAGTACACAACATTCGATTACCGAAGGTAAGAGAAAGTTGTGTGCTGTGCGCCAGTCACCCAGATTTTTTTTTAAATATAAAAATGAATTTATTGTTATTATTAATCACATATTAATTAAGAAATTTTAAAAATAAGCTTCGATGATTTATTTAAAAATCAACTGTTAAATTAGTTCAGCATTCTTGCAATAGATGGCAGGCTAATCTAACAGCCGATATAGTATTAGCCTATGTTTATATATTTTTATGCTTTTATAAAAAAACAAGAATTTTTTCAGTTTTTTTTCAATTTTCTCAAAATTGACTCTAACGATTTTGATTAAAATTCATAATTCAACTATTTTTTAATCAATTCACTTTTTTTTTTTTTTACTTATCAAATGGAAGGGGTCAAGTTTGAAACTAAAGTTCTATGGGAAACTAAATTTATCCTGAACTAAAAAAATTTGGTGTGACAGCACAATACCTTCGGTAATCGAAATTTGTGTTAAGTCACACCAGATCTTTTTATTTCAAATTCGAACTCTCTTCCAGTGGATCTAATTGAAACATATTATTATTCAATAGGCTAATATCACTAAAACTATAATTATAATACAATAAATTATAAGGGAAAAATCTGGTGTGACTGTCGCACAGCACCTTCGGTAATCGAAAGTTGTGTTCTGTGCTTTTCACACCAGATTTTTGGTGTCGACATGTAATTAGTTTCCGACAGTACGGTACATTCAAGATGTAAAATTTATAAACGGGGGAAAATATTTATATTTTGTTACCATGGCAACCATTTCTTCTATCTTTCCAATGAAGTACAAGAGTAAAGTGGTCTTCAGAATATTTCAATGGTAAAATGAGAATATACATTTTAAAGAGCATCTAAAAAATTAATTGATTTTTGAATTTTAATCAAAATCTTTGGAGCGAATTTTGAGAAAATCGAAAAAAACTTAAAAAGTACATCAGTAAAGTACTAGTACTTTTTGACCAATTTTGATTAAAAGCCTATTTTCTCGTTATGGTAGAATAAAAATAAAATAAAAAAAAAAAAAGAAAAACAAAAGCCCGCCGAAGGTGGGCTTTACAATTTGTCTTTATATATTTGTAATAAAAACTTTGACTGGGCGGCAAACGAGTTGTTCTTGATAAATGGTGGTAAAATCTAAATGTCTATCAAAAAAATCTTTTGATTGAACACGAGGTAACTATATCTTTGTCTTGATTTTACCACTTTTGTACTCCATTATAGTCACGAAAATGGTCGCAGAGACGACCGAAACGTCGTGTTGGTTTGAATAAAATAAAGAGTAAAACATAGCTGCTGCCCCTTTTATTTTATCCTACTACATAATTGAAAATTTTGTCTCTAAATTTGAGTTTTAAAATTTTATTTGCAACATTATCTTATAGGCAACCCTCCACACATGTCTGTGATTTTGGTTGCGGCTCTATAAGGCAGCCTATTTATTTATTTATTTTTATTAAACAATCCCAGATATGGATGTTCATAAGATTTTATTTTGAAAGTTTGGATAATCGGTAATCAAAATAATTTCAGATAAATAAAAAATTCAAACTTAAAAATTTCTCTTATCAAATTTTGTTTCTTTACTAAAAAACTATTTTAAAAAACTTATAAAGCATCAATTTATAAAAAGAACAATTTACTATTTCATCTTCTTATCTTATTTTATTGTTTCTCTTTTACTTTATTTTTATTAATATTACTATTATGTTGTTTAGGAAAAAAACTTTTTCCATTTTGATTTTTTTTACTCTATATTATTATTACTAAATAAATAAACAGATATGAAATGTGATTTATTTAAAGATCTTAAGATATATTGCAACAATAACAGTAAAAATAGCGTTTAACGGAGTCTTATCTGTACTTATTTATTTAAAGCGTTTAATAAAAAGTAATAAGATAAAGCTTGGGCAGGTAGAGTAAAGGTAAGGGCATCGGCAAAACGATCAAGGAAAAATAAATTATCAGGAATTTTATTTTTCATAAAATATTATATACTAAGAAGAGGATTGTATTGGCTAAATCATTTTCTTTTGTTGCTTTAGACAAATTCTTGACTTGTCAATACAATTCGGGTGTTTATTCAACGGTGTTATCATGTTATCTAAATAACATTAGCTTTTTTACTTTCTAAATATTAATATACATATACTGGTATATATAGAGAGAAAGCATTGGATTAATGTCAAAAATTCGATGTCGAGATTTTGATAGAAACGTCAATTTAAAGCATGAAGGAAATGAGCTAGGAGGTTGAAATTTTATATTTAAGTTAAGCACCCCCCTGGGACGTGACACGAAGCTTTTGAACAAAATTAACAAAAGAGTACAGTTTTTTCGATTTTTTTCTAAATTCGCTCCAACGATTATTTTAAAATTCAAAAATCAATTATTTGGACCGTTTATTTTGAAAGTAGTGTTAAGTCCATTTAAAAAAAAAAATGAGATATCACATAATTTATGCCTAAATTAATGTAAATTTTCTATGTATAAATAGCTAGTGGTAAATTTCTTAAAAAATTCCCATTTTGTGTACAATTGAAAATTGGTCGGTAAATAGACTTTTTAATAAACAGATATGTTAACCTTTCATTTTCTTGAAACAATAGAAAATGGACTTACACCACTTTCAAAATAAAAGGTCCATTTTTTAGATTCTCTTTAAAATGTATATTCTCATTTTGTCATTGAAATCTTCTGAAGACCACTTTACTCTTGTATTTCATAGGAAAGATAGGAGAAATGGTTGCCATGGTAACAAAAATAAATATTTTCCCATACAAATTTTACATCTTGAATTCAAATGTACCTTACTGTAGGAGACTAAATATATGTCGATACCAAAAAATCTGATGCGAAGTTCACACCAGATTTTTTTGAGGTCTCCTAAACTAACATATTTTTCATACGAGACTCGAAAAAAAATTCGGTTTTTTGCGCCAACCTACTCTATATATTTATTTAAAATATAGGGTAAGAGAAAGTAAAAATCTGGTGTGACTGGCGCACAGCACACAACTTTCTCTTACCTTCGGTAATCGAAAGTTGTGTTCTGTGCTTGTCACACCAGATTTTTTGTGTCGACATGTATTTAGTTTCCGCCAATATATTAGAATTTAAGATGTCAAATTCATAAACATGGGAAAATATTTATATTTTGTTACCATGGCAACCATTTCTCCTATCTTTTCTAAGTAGTACAAGAGTAAAGTGTGCTTCAAACAATATTGAGGGCAAAACGAGAATATACATTTGAAAGAGCATCTAAAAAATAATTAATTTTTGAATGTTAATCAAAATCGTTAGAGCGAATTTTGAGAAAACCGAAAAAAACTGAAAAAGTACATCAGTAAAGTACTAGTACTCTTTGGTCGATTTTGATTAAAAGCTTATTTTTTCCGGTCTCGCGGGGTGTTTAACTTAAATATAAAATTTCAACCTCCTAGCTCAATTCCTTCATGCTTAAAATTGAACACACACATACACACCCACCCACCCACACACACACACACACACACAGAGACAGACCATGTCGCGAAAACCACTTTTTTGGATTCAGGGACCTCAAAACGTGAAGATCCATCAAAATCTCGACATCGAATTTTTGACATGAATCCAATACTTTCTCTCTATATATATATTACATATATACATAGGTAAGAGAAAGTAAAAAATAAAAGATTAGTCAAACAAAAATTCTTGTTAAGATAAAGTTAGTAAATTTCACCGGTTAAAATTAATAATAATTTGTCATTTAAATGAAATTCAGCAGGTGTATGTGTTGTATATACACAGGTGGTTTTTGGGTTTCAACATTTGCCTCCCAAGTCATCATACCATCTCATCTCCATCCATATATCATAGCTTGTAATAAAAGTCTTAATAACTTTTATCAAACTCATTTTCCAGATAACACTTGAGCCATTCAAAGTCTCTTTATCTTCCCTCTCTCTCTCTCTCTTAATTCAAAACAATGGCTGTTCTGCTTCATGGGGGGTTGTTTTCGCCTTTAATGCCACCCTCTGAGTGAACTTATCTGCCAACCTTCTCTTCTTCAATTGAGAACATTTATATCTTACTTTTATTATTATTATTATTTCCTGTCAGAATATTTCAAGCACGCAAGAAAACAAAAGTTAAATGAAGATAACAAATTTAAAGATAAACAAAAAAATTTTTTTTTTTTATTCGATTCAAATATCGTGAGATTAGAAAATGGTTGTTTTTTTTTTATAATGTTATAAGTCAGAAGCAAAAGTAATTAAGCGAACTTTTAAATTTTATAAATATATACGGGAGAGAAACATTTTAAATGTTAAAATATTTTTTTAAAATGTATCTATTTAAGAGGGGAGGGGGGGATTCCCTCTCGGATCGTCCGAGCCTCCCAAAAACATTTTCCTTTTATATCTTTTTACTCTTTTGATTTTATAATCAAGAAAAGGGGAAATATGAATTACAGCGGTTTAATTACTATTATTGCTAAGAGATGGTGTTAAGATCGTGACAACTCTAGACAATCAGAAAACTTGTTTTGGACTGTCAGCTACTATTTTAATACTCTCTCTTACCTCTATATATAGAGAGAGAAAGTATTCGAAAATTCGATGCCGAGATTTTGACGGATAAACACGTTTTGAGGTTCCCTTAATCCAAAAAAGTGGTTTTCGCGAAATGGTCTGTGTCGTGTGAACAAAATATCTCAAGAACGAAAAAGCTATGAGGTTGACATTTAATATTTAAGTTAGGTACCTCCCTGGGACTTGACACCAAGCTTTTAAACAAAATCGGTCAAAAAGTACTAGCACTTTATTGATGTACTTTTTCAGTTTTTTTTGATTTTCTCAAAATTTGCTCCAACGATTTTGATTAATCAAAAACCATTTATTTTTTAGATGATCTTTAAAATGTATATTCTCATTTCGCCCTTGAAATCTTTTAAAGGACACTTTACTCTTGTGCTTCATAGTAAAGATAGGAGAAATGGTTGCTATAGTTACAAAATATAAATATTTTCGCATAATTATAAATTTTACATCTTGAATACTGTCGGAAACTAAATATATCTCAACACAAAAAATCTGGTGTGACAAGCACAGTACACAACTTTCTCTTGTCGATGGATAAGAGAAAGTTGTGGGCTGTGCCACCAGTCACACCCGATTTTTTTAGATTTATAATAAGTTATATAAAATTTCTCTAAAAGAAATATCTGAGATAGAAATTTAAAACTCTCTTTTTTTCCTTTAAGTCTTGATATATATATATATGCCTGGACTGTATTTCAATACAGTAGAGTCTTGCTAAACCGGATTCAATACTCCGGCCAACCGGCTAATCCGGCGTGTTTTCTTGGGGATATTGCAGTAAAAAAAGTGATAATTTAAGAAAACCAGTGTCATTACAGATTTTTTCAAGAGATAAATATTAAATTTTGCATTATATTAAATGTTTCGGGAAATCAGGCATTTTCGAAATTCACCCCAGTCCAGTTTAAGCCGGATTAGCAAGATTCTACTGAAAAGACTACCGTTAAGTCTATATGGCCTTAGATGCCGAGAAGTCTTGAAATTTACTATAAAAAAAACAGTAATATGAATTTTCTATTCTTAATACAAGTCTAAATATCAGACAAAAGAAGTTTCCCTTCTATTTTTTTTTTTTTTTTTTTGATTATTAAGAACGTTTCTTATTTATTCTGCTGCAATTATAAATAGTTTTTTTTTTTTTTTTTTTTTTTAGGTAAGTAAGAAAGCAACGGCTACTTTTTTGGTTTTCCGTGCGCGTCTGTCGGTGAGAGTGAGACCAGCCCATTACGGAAAAGGAAATCCATTAGAGAGGCATGTTGTTCTCTCCGCAGAGCAGCATCTCCATCTCTCCATGACACACAGGGGCATAAGCACACACAAACACACACACACACCGCCCCTCATTTGTCACCTTCTATCGCGTCCACTAGAGACTGTCTGCTGCTATCGATTCCCTATACAAATTTCAATTTGAACACAGAAGCAGCAGTAACGGTAGTGGTAGAGGTGGAGGACTATTTGTCAATTTCCAATTCTCAACTCATCGAGGTTATTTGGATATCCAATTGCCTCTCAGTCGCCCTTTCTATTACATGCCCTCCCCCCTTTTTCCTATATGACGATCAAATCTATTTAAATATTAATATTTGCTTAATAAATAAACACTATTCATTCAATAGATTCACACTTGCAGGTTTATTTGTGTTCAAATATGTCATATCGACATTTTTTTTAATGTACCAATTAAGCTATTTGTTATGAACTCAATCTTCGTAAAAATGGGCACGAACCTCTAAATATTTGATTTTTTAGGAGGCGAATAGGGATAAAACAGTGAAGCTTTTAATCCTGAGGTAAAGACAACTCAAGTTAAAATCCACTTCATGGCAAAAAATTATCTAAATCTATCCTCCTCTTGAGGAATGAAACGGGAACCCATGAAAGTTACTACTCAGAGTAATCACACCCTGTCAGTATTGACTGAAGAGAATTTGATTTTTAAGTCTTTTGGCACTGTGACCATTTATTATTACGTATCCATTATTATTATTATCATTCAATATAAGGGGTATAAAATGAGGAGGCAAGTGGCTAAGATGTGGATTACATAGTCCGAAGTCTCAACACGGCTCGGGTTCGAATCCAGCTTGCCGCAAATAATTCAATCATTTGACGAAGTCTCCTCTTAGCGTAGGAAAGTGGAAGAAATCACTCCACAGGCACAAAGGGCCACTTACATTCACTGTGGCCAAAGTGCATTAAAAATGAGGATTACAGCCTCATAAAATCCATCGAGAGTTATAAAATAATTAATAATCACTTTTTAATTATCCTTTTCTTCTGCAATGGCTATTAGATTAGATTTTTCAAATGAATAAGAGTAGGGTATAAAAATTCACTTATCGCTCTCTTCCTGCACAAAACCTCAAGGGTCTTGTCCATTAGCCGTCTCCTGTGGATTTGCGCTGTTTAGTCTTGATCTTAAACAAAATTTTGGTGGCTATTGTTCTTCCCTCCGAATATATTATTCCTTAAGATATACATGATATGTATGTAAGTCGTCAATTAAAATTAGATTACAAAAGTATACATTAATCAAGAATTAAGCCTATTCCCAAAGTATAGTAAGTTCTCTCAAAGAACAGTAACTCCTCTAGATCAGAAAACTACGAAGCAACGACGGGAATTCCTGTTCAAATTGACTTTTTATTTATCCTGGCTAATGGTTATAAAGACGAGATCAGGGGCAGATGGGATTTCTCTCAGCTCGGTAAAGCTAATAGATGGTATCTGCATATCATCCCAATTCCGAATATGATACATTTACATTTCGCGGTGGAGAAGTTTCGTAAGGAAGCAATTTCGAGTAGGTACCGGTATTTTATATAAATAATAGACGATGTCTCATGCTATTTGTAGAAAAATTTGGTGATGAATAGAGTCAGAATAAAGGAAAGGAACAGGTTGAATCACTATTCCCCCCTTCTACCTAGGTCTTGGTTCATATATTGATTATACAGTATTATAATTGCATTATTTTAGTAAAGAAAACTTAAAAAAATGAGTTTGGATGGAGGACAAACCATTTAACTAGAATTGCTCCGCTTTCTCCGACCTATTTCTCAGGACAGTTAGTAATTGAGATTTAATGGAACTAATTGTGCTTGGTTACGACCCAAATAACCTGGGCTGATAATGTTGGTACAGTGAGCGCCACAATTGTCCCCACCTGGGAGCTAGAGCCTTGACTATAAGGTATTTAGTGAAATAATCTGTATTAGATTTTATTTTAACTTTTCAGTCATTAAAATTATTTCACTATATACCATATACTCAAGGCTCTAGCTCCCAGGATGGGACTTAATTGTGGCGCTCACTGTGAAGATAGTCAAAAATTGAATATTTCGAATTAATTTAAATATAAAAATTTTCATACTAATTTCACTCTCAAGAAAAAGTTCTCTCTCATTGAAATTGTGTATAATTCTTTTGTTAGTTTTATTTTTATGTAGGGGTATTTAAAAAGTGAGACTGTCAAACTTAATTTCAGCTCCCGAGTTTTACAGCCCCGTTGGCTCATTTATGTTTGGCAACTATACTTTGTGTTGCCATCTCTCTTCTGTGACAAATTGGTGCAAGAAAAAGCATTTGTTTTTGTGATTTAAAGTCGACAAGAGAGAAAGAAAGAGAGAGTCTTGAACTAGGCCAACGCTAATAAAATACTACTATAATAAAAATTTTAAAAGATTCACTAAGAAATAAAAAAAAAAAGTTGGCGCATAAAATTTATACAAAAACATTTCATTCTATTCTAGAATATAAGCTGAGGGAGAAAAGAAATTTTATTTTATACAAGTATAATAATTTATTGAAGATTTCTTTTAAAAGATCGCAGATTAGTCACCAGATAGCAGCACTTGTCAGAGATTTATGACTTTCAAAACTTTTTGACAAACAGATCGGAGTTTTTATTCAAATCAGTGGCGTATATTTTAATTCAGTAGGGGTCGGATCCCCCTTCACCCCATATAAGTCCAGATTCAAATAATCACCCCTTTTTACTTTCTCGTATAGAATATAAAGAGAAAGTATTGTAATCGTAAAAAAATTCGACTTCGAGATTTTGATGTTTCTCCACGTTTTAGACCTCCCTGAGTCCAAAAATACCATTTTGGGCATTATGTCTGTGTGTGTGTGTGTGTGTGATCACGATTGCTTAAAAACCAAAGCAGCTAGATCAATGAAATTTAGTATATGCTCCTTACACTAAAATTGTAGATTTCTCATCAACTTTTGGAGTAAATACGTCACTTGGAAGTAGTAATTTTACTTAAAAAGTTTTTTTCAGAAATTTCGAAATTTTCAATTTCTTTGTTATATAGTGATAAAATACTCAATTTTAAAAAGTTTTTATTCTTTGATATTTTTCCGAAAACTGAATAGTTTTTTTAATAATCAAAGAAAGAAAAGACATTTTTTCGTAAATTTTGGAAAGAAAAATCAGCAAAATCATACAGTTGTCATTAAAAAACATGTAAATATAAACAAATGAATTTTCATTATGTTAAAATTGTCCTAGGATGTCATTTAGTTATTAATCCAGTCTGTCGAATGAAAATATAATTAGTACG
>JAKCPI010012397.1:0-18222 GCA_023213315.1 Euborellia annulipes | reverse complement strand
GTTCGAGGAGGCACTCCTCAGCACTGAAGAGGAACCTTCTTTACATCCCTTCCACAGGGCGGGATGTCACAGTAAACTCCTCTCCTCGTAGAGTTGCCTGAGGGTTATTATTGAGGTAGGATCCACTATTCCAATCCAAGTCTTGCTTGAGGATTTGTTTACATTATTATTATTATTTAATGAAAAAATCGCTCAAGCCCAGGATTTGAACGCGGATATTCTTTGTAGAAGCCGACATCCTAGCCCAGTACACCAGCGAGCCCACAAAAATGCTTAATATTTAATTAAAGTGCATCTACATTGGACATGAAGTGTTAAAACACTCACATTCTTTATATTTCCCTTCAATTTTTGTTTACAAAAAAAAAAAAAAAAAAAAAAAATAATAGAATGTTCAAAATATAAAAAATTTTAAATGAAAAGTAAAAATGCTTTGTGAGTAGTAGAATAGAATTGGGAGATGAGTTGAAAAAAGGGTAAAGAGGAAGGTCTTGAGAATCTTCAACCCTCCCTCCCTCCTCCTCCACCCCTCACCTCCATATAAAGCCGATTCCATCAGTAGATCTTTTTTTTTTTTCCACTTTTTTTCTTTTTTTTTTTTTTAAGCAGAATATGAACTAATGCATAATTTTTACTTACTCGATTCTATTTGAAACCGTAGAGCGCGCGGCGTTCGTTCACATCAGGGGGCAGGCAGGCATCACAGAGGTTTTTTTTTTTTTTTGTTCATGATCCCCCCACCCTCTCGCCGCCTCCATTACCTCTTCGACTCTTGGCATACAATCACGATTTTATATACACACACACACACAACACAGACATAGTCTCAAAAATTATATATATATATTTTATCTCATCTTCGTTTGTTGGCATATAAAAGAGATGAAATATGAATTCCAATTGCTGAGAAAAGCTGAGCCTCCCTCCCCCTCCCCCAGCATCCCCCATCCCCTTCCTCCCTCATCGTCATCTCTATCTGTAACACCTAAAAGTTAGACTTAAAGGCCCGCCCTAAGTTAGATCAACCCCCCCCCCTCTCATTCAATGGCCCTTTGAACAAACACTATTAAGTTAAACATTTCATCCAGTATAGAGAGAAAATGAGTCACATATATTTCCCGGTTGCCATTTATTAATTTTATATTGTTCCAATATGATTAGAATTTAAAGGGAGGGGGGGGGAGGGGGATGCGTCATTAATTAAGAATGACAAACTGTCCATTTAAGAACTTGATGGCTTGACATAAATAACACATTTATTTCGTATGTTTCAAGGCTAATCTTCAATATATAAATTGTTGTAAAACGCACTAATAGAGGGTAGCCAACAAAATGAGAAAATGCAACATATTCATTTATCTGACGTTTCTTGGTTCTATATTCGAGTCTTCTTCAGAGCAGCTGACATTATATTATATGATATATGAAAGATAAAAATACACTAGCTTATATGTTTCAAGGTTTTTTATTAATTAAAAATGAAGTTGATAAAATACCTTGAAACACATAACTCTAGTGGTATTTTATCTTTCAACTAAATGTTTTTTAACCAGAGCTCACGGTAGAAAGTTTAAATCTAATGACATTATATTCTATTATACAAATTACTGGAAAGTATAAGTCGTTAATTTATTGGCCAAAGTCCTCGGCATAGTACACGGCTTCTACAAAGAAGATCCGCGTTCAAATCCTGCGGCGCGTGGGATTTTTTCATTAAATAAAAATATTTATTTAATGTAAACAAATCCTCAAGCAAAGCCTGGATTGGAATATTGGACCCCCTTACCACAATAGCCCCCAGGCAACTCGCCAAGGAGAGGGAGTTAAGTCAGACATCCCGTCCTGTGAGGACGTAAAGAAGGATCCCTCATCGAAAGGTGTCAGTGCTGAGGACATACGCAATTTGTGTACTTTTCAGTTTTTCGCCTATATTCGTAAATCCAGCATATTTTGGCAAATATAATACATTAAGCAATGTTGTAGAGCATTAAATTTGCTGAAATTTGGTTGATAAAAACGAAATATATAGACCGAATATTAACCGAAATACGGCCAATCAAAGTTTCAAATTTATTTCACATTTCGAGAAACTTTGGACATTTTTCAGTTTTTCGCTTTATATTCAAAAAAAAAAAAAAAAAGTAAACTAAACCTTATTTTGTGCACCATAGTACAATACAAAATTGTAGAGTACTAAAATTTGGGCGGATAAATCGTAACTTGTAAACTCAATATTAACTGAGATATGGCCGAACGAATTTTTCTATTTGTTTTACATTTCGATAAAACTTGGTCTAACTTTGATTGGCCGTATCTCGGGTAATATTGGGTCTCACATATTCGTTTTAACAATCAAATTTTAGCAAATTTAATGCACCACAAATTTGTATTGTATGACACTTGCACAAAATATGCTTAGTTTACGAGATAGAAAATCAAAATAAAAAACTGAAAAAACTCCAAAATTTTGAGATTGCTATTTCCAACCCCTTCTCCCATTCCCCCCCAAGTTAGTATAGAATCCTCGAGGTCAAAAACTTTGGATAGAATTTGTAAAAATTATCTGACACAACGATTGACGTCACTCATTATTAAAAAATACATTTTGCCTATATTTCCGGTGCTCTTTTTATTTTGTCTAACCCAAAAACATTCATTTTCTCTTCTCTTACCTCTATAAACTATCCTAATCGTAATTTAAAATAAAATTATAAAAAATATATAGGCCTATATATATAAAATCAGTCATTTTTTTTCAAAAATTCGAAAAATTGCTCTAGTTTCCGTAAAAAGCAAACTTCGATCAAAATAAATTATTTTTTCCTCTTTAGTTTTTAGCGTAAGAGAAACGAAAATTACATAGGCAGATGCCAGACCCTAAAATAATGTTGACCGGCATAATAAGTATCTCGTAATTATATTATTTAAAATGTTTCAAACCTATGTATTTAAAAAACTATCAACTGTAGTTGCATATAAATTGAAGAGAGCCGCAGTGACAACGTCTCTCACTGTTTTCCGGTAGGTTTTTTTATTGAAACAATTTTAAAATTTTCAATTTTTTTATTAATGCCGGAGGCTTACTGGTTTGCAAACATCAGTTTCGATATAATTATCATCGTCAGAGCCTATAAACAATTTGTTACATTAGATATTTATATTCAGCTTCCATCTTGTTCATATCATTTTAGCCACCATTAAGAAAACAGTAGAGACGGTGTCACTGCGGCTCTCTTCAATTTATAGAAGGAACCTCCGTCCCAGAATCTTCAATTTATTGCATATAGTAATGTTTTTTGGGTTTTGAAATTTACGTAAAAAAAATAAACTTTTATTTTTTATTACAATAATTTTACAAAAT
This sequence comes from Euborellia annulipes, assembly GCA_023213315.1. NCBI lineage: Eukaryota > Metazoa > Arthropoda > Insecta > Dermaptera > Anisolabididae > Euborellia > Euborellia annulipes. The sequence continues at coordinate 14,861 of JAKCPI010012397.1, read as the reverse complement.
TTGGAGTCGTGAATTCGTACAATAGAAAAGTCAACACTTTGACTAGTAGAAAATCACATATGGATTCGTTGGTTGACAATTTGAAAAAGCTCGGTCGAGCGACATGCAACCTATATTTATAGACTTTTTTGTCTTCCAGCGTGTAGGCTGGTTATCATATCTTATCGTTGTCAATTCAGTGGTGTTTTGAATACATCACAATATTTTCACTGGTTTTTTTTTTTTTTTTATTATTATATTATGTTTCAAGATTCCTGTGAAGCGAATGTTTGGTTTTCGTATTTAAATCATACTAATGACGGAGCTTTCTCCCTGTCCGAACATAATGAAAAAGAATTAATGACACGCTCCAGAATAAATTACCAATGGGGACTTTTCATCTGATATTTTATAGGATTGTCCAAAAATTCCCACCATTTCAATTTGATGTCCAAATTCGACCCACCCTTTTTATTGATCTTCAATCCGCACTCTTTCTTTTTATCATCCATTCGCGGTGTATAAAAATCACTCCACTTTTTTCTCTTTATACCAGATCTCTCATTATATATCTATATATAAATGGAGTTAATTATTGAAAAGTGCCCTCGTCATGGAAATTGTATGACATCAGCTTTTCTAGATAAACGAAAACAAAAGTAAAGTTGACTAAAGATACAAAAGCTTTGGATGCTGTTGATTAATCTGGATAAAGAGATAAAACCCCAAGAATAACAGAACAGTCCAAAAAAAAAAAGAGTGGGGGGGGGGGAATAGAAAGAATGAAAATGAGAGGCCAGGCAGAGAAACGTCCACGAGCTTCTTTTCAATAGAAAAGCTTTTATCTCATCTTTTAAAAATAAAAATAATAATAATAATAATACTATATATATGTAATAGACATTAAAAAACAAAGTTTTATTTTTGATAGAGTTAAAAAAAATATTGAGTTTGGAGAAAAAAAAAAAGAAGTTAAAATATAAAATAATAATGGAAATTCATTAATAAGATTTATTTTCCCCTTTCTATTCGATTATTACGTTTTTGTTCCCACTAAATTATCGTAATTAATTTTTTTGTTATCAAGCAAATACAAAAAAACAAGATGTCCCAATAATCTTTAATTTTTTTTTTTAATTTAAAAATGAATTTATTGTTATTATTAATCACATATTAATTAAGAAATTTTTAAAATAAGCTTAGATGATTTATTTAAAATCCAACTGTCAAATTAGTTCAGCTTTCTTGCAGTAGATGGCAGGCTAGTCTAACACCCGATCCCCTAATAGCCTATATCTGGCCTATATTTATATATTTTTATGCTTTTATAAAAGATACATAATATATAATAACATTTATAAAGTATTTAATGTTAAAAGATCAATGAAAATCAACCAAATGCATTAAATATTATTAGCTACCATTCTGACATCTCTTGGCAAATTTTTGAATTACTTGATTTTTTGGGCATACTTTTTATGACACACTATCGGGAAAAACATGCGAACACCTTCGCTCCTATTCCGCCTTAAGAATACGAGCGTAAAAGAAGTTTAATTATTATTTTTGAACTTATGCTAAATGGTAAGCAGCATACATCAAAACTTAGGTTGACAAAATACTCAACATGACGGACAGCTTGCTGTTCGTTTGTTGAATAAGTCATTTTCAGCTATTCATTTTGTTAATAAGCCTAATACAAAAATACCAAAATAAATACAGGTATTTACATATTGTATGTAGTGTATTTAGTGAATGCATGAATAAAATAAATATAATATATATAGTTCCGGGTTGACCAAGCTGGAGCTCTGTCATTTTTTTTTTTATAAATTTGGAAAAAACTAAAAAAAGTACATCAATAAAGTACTAGTACTTAAGGTTTTTCAAGGACGAGATCAAACGTAGTTTATTTTAAATACCGCAAAGTTAAGATTTAAGGCTAGTGTACATTTAGGCCATGCATTTAGGCGACGTTTTTCTGTCGCAACGACGGATTGTATATACTGTAAAAAAAAAAAATATGAATTTTCAATCATTTCTCATATACTTTCGTGGTTTAATTTTAATACACCCAGGTTATGAAATAAAGTTAAATATACAAGTTTATGAATAAGTATCGCTTTAAAAAAAATATGAATTTTCAATCGTTTTTCATATGCTTCGGTACTTTAATATTAATATACCCAGGATATGAAATAAAAAAAAATATATTTTCATATATGAAAATTCAAAACTCATTTCACAAAATGTCATCCTCAGAGGAAGACCTGGTTATTATAGCATTCCTCTTAGAAGAAAGAAATTTTTATTTAAAAAAAAAGAATTTTTTTTTTTTTTTTTAACACGCAATTTTTTTCACATTCGCGTTGCGTCGCCCAAGTGTGCGTCTTCCTATTGGAATCTATGTAAACTTCTTTTGGCAAAAAAAAATTGCGTCGCCCAAATGTGCGCCAGCCTTTAAAATTTGAAAGAAATCGTGAAAAATAACTTAAAAACTAAAAAAGTACATCAGTAAAGTACTAGTACTCGAGATTTTCCGAAGACGAGACCTAGCGCAATTTGTTTACTATAGTGAAAATAGGAAATATTTAAAATTTTAAAGAAATCGTTAAAGGAAATTTCGAGAAAAGTGGGAAAAAGTACATCAATAAAGTACTAGTACCCAAATTTCCCCTTTCAGGGGACCTCAAAACGTGTAATTTCGACATCGAATTTTTGACATGAATCCAATACTTTCTCTCTCTATATATATATTAATATATATAAAGAGGTAAGAGAAAGTAAAAATAAATATCTGGATTATTTTATTTCCGTAAAATACCGAAGACCTGGTTTAGTAATAGAAAAACCAAAAACAAATTTCGTAATTGCCTAGTTTGAATATCTAAGTAACGTTTTAGGGTACAGAGAGGAGGAATATACCGAAATTTATCCAAAGAAAGAGAGAATTAATAAAAATCAAAGAGAAGAAAAAAAAATAAATCTAAGCAGACCCGATTCTAACACAAATAAAAAAAAAAAAATAAAAACATCTTTAACCTCTTTTTAGATTTTGTTTTCGGCTTTAAATTTAAAAATTAAATGGATAAATTTTTTCTGTCTCTTTTACCAAAAAAAGATCCACAAGGACTGAAGACATTGATTAATAACGATAATAAAAATGACGAATGTGATGACGTTGATTGGATGAAAACAGGATTAATAGCAGCAGCAATTTTGGCACTCTTGGCTGGCGGGGCTACCTATCAATTCTATTGGAAAAAAAAATTCCAATGCCCGAAAGTTAAACCATGTAAACCGGCATGTAGGCCAGGAAGAAAACGTTAAACCATGTAAAATTTTATTATTCAAAATATATACAATGTTATGAATAGAAATGAAAATTTTATTTTAAAATAATTAATAACATTAAGGTTAGTCTTTTCTTGCTTCCTCTCTCCGAGTTATTAACAGAGCCCGGATGTTCTGCATGTTTGTAGAGAGGCTGAAACTTTGCAGTTATCCATTTCATGAGTATTCGATTCCATGTTCCGAGCATATGTGCATATTTTGCATGTTTTGCCAATTTTTAACCAAAACAAGAAGTCAAAAAAAAATCGAAGACATATACAGACAAAATTATTTCTTTTATTGTGCCATTGGCTGATGTTTCGGTCTAGGACAGTGGTTCCCAACCTTTTTTGGCCCATCGCCCCTTTCTGGACGTTGTCTAACACCCATTAACAAAAAAATACTTTAATCAATCAAGTTCAATAGATAACGTTCTCTTTTCAAAGTGAAAAAATACAACACCTGCAGAAATAGTGACTGAAACGTTGAAATTTTCAAATGGAAACCAGGAAAGAAATCAGACAAAAATTTAATCAATCTTTATCTAATTTTTTTAATTTGCCGACGTTTTGGACAGCGCCCTTCCTCAGGACAATCGGTAGTTAGTAAAATACAGATATGATACTAACTACCGATTGTCCTGAGGAAGGATGCGATTTGCGTCTGAAACGTCGGCAATCGAAATTAAAATTTAGATAAACATTGATTAAATTTTTCGTCTGATTTCTTTTCTGGCGTAACCTTTTAAAAATCTAATAATAATTTTATTTTTATGAAGAAAATAACAAAAATGGGATCTTTTTTCGGTCAATCTTTATTTAATGAAAACAAAAATGACAAAAATTATTAATCAATTCTAGATTGGGACGTTTCCAATTCTAAATTGGAATTATCTTCAGACTATTTTATTTTTATGTCGATATTTTGTTCTCTTCTATCCTGTAAATTTTTTCTTTGATTTGTTATTTTAGATTTTAGTAAAGTCTAATAATTTTTCCCACTTTGAATACTCATCGCCCCCCTCCCCCCCACATCGCCCCCCTGAGAACCCAAATCGCCCACTTGGGGGCGATCGCCCCCAGGTTGGGAACCACCGATCTAGGCCATCTTTATAACTAAAATATTTTCATACATATAATTAACACAGTTAGCCTAATATTGCTCTCTTTATACAATACAAAAATATAAAAATAAATCTAATATCCGGAATTAATATCGAGTAAATACCCGGAGGCTAGAATAAATTCTTTCGTTGTCCTCCGTTCATGCGAATGGGTGTCGCTGAAATTTAAATTTTCATTTATTCTCACCTCCGGGTAAGTACTCTATATTAATTCCTTATGTTCATACTAGCCACGACGCGTCGCGACGCCCTCCCCCCTGGACCTCCTCGGCTGGCTCGGACCCGCCTTCCGCGAACCCTCGCCTTTTCTTCTTATTTATGAAAATAAAATTATTATTATTTCAATTATATATGAAAATACGGCGCGAATAAAGAATATAATAATGTCTCGTTTTCAATGATAAATGACCTTTTCGGATTCCTTTCTTTTACCTTTCTTAGAAAACGAGACATTATCATATTCGTTATATTAACTCCCCCCTTTACCCCCCCCCTGCATTAGCCGCAGAGCCGGAACTACGAGATTTTTGGGGGGGGGGGGGGCAAAATTTAATTTGCCGCTTCCTCCTTAAAATTTCCTAGACAAAATTCATATCATTTTACCTTTTTTTTTAGAAAATCTTTCTTTAATTGCCGCCCGGGGCAAATGCACCCACTGCCCCCCCCTAGATCCGGCACTGATTAGCCGGAATCTCTTCCTGAAGAAGGCCAGAGATGGCGAAACGTTGTATTTTATTATTCACATAAACCTCATATTAAGCCGGCCATTCACGATCGCTCCAAATGGATGTCACCCATTAACTACACGACATTCATTTGTTTTTCCCCACTCACGGTCAGTTTTTTGGAGTGACATCGCTCCATTTGGACGGATGGAACGATCTTGAATGGCCGGCGTTACACGAAATCAAGAATTTTTATTTAATAACATAAATCATATTACCTTTGCTTCAATACTTGCTTTTCGTTTCTTTAAACACTCCCTGGCACAGGAGAAATCAAAATTAACAAACGATTTTTAAATTATACCAAAAAAAAATATATGTCTAGGAAATTTCAAAATAAATCAATCAAAGCAGATTAGATACCCATAATCCATTTGGGGTTTGTTTACAAAATACAAAAAAATTAAAAAAAAAAAAATTAAATGAACAAACTTTTCGTTACACTTTTGGCGAAAAATCAAAATGATGCCGATTCGTGCGGTAGAGAGCAGATAAAGAATTACGACGATGAATGCCGATGTCGATGTGAAGACGATAGCTGGCTCGCCACGGGATTGATGGCCGCTGCTGCTTTGGCTGCATTGGGAGGCGCATTTTATTATTTTTATAAAAAGAAACAGAAATCGAAATTTCAATGTCCGAAAGTCAAGAAAAAATGTTAAGAAAGAAAAACAAAAAAAAAAAAAATCGACAAATTTAACTGTCAAAGCAAGATGTATTATTAAAAACATTCTTTTATAATATATAAAGAGAAAATAATTTTATTTCAAACGAGAACAACTCTGAAAAATTGAATAAAGGTTAGTCTTTCAGAGTTATTCTGGTTAAAAATTAATTTATAATATTTAGGGCTCGGATTTCGCCCTATTTGCCTTTTTTTAATTTATGGCTTAAAATTTAGGCCAATATGATATGTATACGTTTAATGAAATTCTGAATAAAATAAGAGGCATTTGTTAGTGCCTATAATGCCTATTTTGGCCGATTTCAGGTTTTAGTGCCTATTTCATCTATAAATGCCTTTTTTAGTGCCTATTTTAAGTTCAAATAGCCAATTTCAATTTTTTACGAGCTATACATAAAATTTTTTTGAATTATCAAGAAAATATTTCAAGGGGGGGGGGGGGTAAAGGGGTAACTACCCCCTCCCCCGAGATTTGAAAAAAATACTTTTTTTAGAAAAAAAATTTATTTTTAATGTAAAAAATTTTAAAAATTAGTACTTCAAAATTTGATTTGTATCTATATTCTGGCAAACAAGTACAGAATGCGCGTTTAAATCACCGAAATTAAGAAAAAATAGTGAGCTGTGCGACCAGTCACACCAGATTACCAAAAATAAGACATCAATTTTTTAAATTTTTTTATATTATTTCTTAAATAATGCCTTTTAAGTGCCTATTTTTACAATAAATGCCTTTTTAAGTGCCTATTTTAATAATTTTTAGTGCTTAGTTGCCTGCCTATTTTAAAGATTTTCAGTGCCTATAAAATTTGTTGTCTGATTTCTTTCCTGGCTGCCGTCCTACTCATATCTGTTAAAAATTAATTTATATTTGTTTTTCCTGAAGAAGTACAAAACTTCAAACTTAAAATAGATTTTGAGAAATGCTTTAATTCGGATTTATTAAATTAGGGGGGTCGGCCACATATTACGTAACGCGTTAGGGGAGGGAGGGGGGTTGCTAGTTGTGACTTGGGGGAGGTACCTCTAAGTGTCACATAACAATTCAAAGTTGAATTTTTTTTTTAAATTTTGTTCGTGGGGGGGGGGGTATTTCTATGTTGTGTCATAATATTTTCATTTCATTTATTTATTTATTTCAAAGACACTCTAAAGAGAGTTCTTTAAAAAGGATTCTCAAATATAATGCATTCAGCGACAAAGTCATATTGACTAGGTTTTTCTATTGACTGAACTTTAGTCATGAAGATGGTCGCATAGTAGACCGAAACGTCGCTGTGGGTTCTTTAAGGGGGTTCAGGAGCGACGTCTAAACGTACTTAAAAAAAAAAAAAAAAAAAACTAGACTATTATAAGGAATTTTTCAATGCGGTTTTTTTTTTTAATGAATTAAATTCATAAGAGATTATTTGGACATCGAGATATAATTTTTTTTAAGACTTATTAAAAAATTATCGTAATTAATTTTTTTGTTATCAAACAAATACAAAAAAAACAATCTGTCCCAATAATCTTTATTTTTTTTAATTTAAAAATGAATTTATTGTTAATATTAATCACATATTAATTAAGAAATTTTTAAAATAAGCTTAGATGATTTATTTAAAAATCATCTGTCAAATTAGTTCAGCATTCTTGCAATAGATGGCAGGCTAGTCTGACAGCTGATCCCCTTTTGGCCTATATTTATATATTCTTATTGTAGCCGCCACTGATTTAAATAAATCTAGTTGCGTGCTATCTATTAGCCCAAAAAATAATTACTCCGGACGGCCATCGCGGTGACGTCAATCAAATCACCTCCGGGTCGCTTTACACTGCTTTCTTTCAATTCAAACCACCATTACTAAAATTTCACTCCGTGTGCAAAGGAATATCTCTCTCTCCGAGAAAATTTTACTTACTACCTTTCACACAATTTTTACTTTCTATTTACTTTCTATACATATATATTTGCTGAATACCTACCTGGGTGAGTAGATGAGTATAAATAACATAATAATGTGTTTGTGCTTTCTAATGCGCTTGTATTTTCAGGTTTTTGTTTTTATCTTACTAGAATTATATTTTTCTTATCAATTATATTTGATACGATTTGCAATTTTACTCTTTGCAATTCAAATTAATTGAATCTACATATCAGCAATCTGATCTTCTAATATTAAATAATTCTTACAAATTTATTTAATATCAGTAAGGAACAACTTTATCATCAACCAATCTAGTCATTTCTTGGAAACAACACAACGCCATTGACTCTTCAACTGCATTAATATATATAGAAAAACGTAACATCTCTAACATCTAATATTTTGGACATTCATCTTCTGGAAATTAATACGAACTTAAGTATCATTTAAATATTTTTATTCAACACTTTAAATATTTATATAAATGATATACTCTTTATACCTTTTAATCACATTCAATCACTTCAATATTAATTATTATTATCTTAATTAAAATTATATATTATATATATCTATATTTTCAAGATATTGAAAATATAAATATATAATCAATTTGAGAATTTATAATTTGAGTACATTTTATTATATAATTAAATCATAAAATACCGATCACCTGTACAGCAAGACAAAGATTTAATTATTTTTTAATTTATATTAAACTTTAATTTTTTATTTATATTAAACTTTTAATTTTTTATTTAAACTTTGAACTTTGATTTCTTCACCTTACTGGAAATACATTTCACTTATTGAAATTTGCTCTCCACATCTTCTTATGGTCCTTCGTAGCCCAGGATCTCTAGATACGTGATCCCTGGAACCTCTATTTTTTTTTAATCAAAGTTCAAGGACATAAATTTTCCATCATGGAAGAATTCAAAAATCGTATCGCTGTACTCAAAGTTCAGATTGAAATGTGTCTAAAAGAATACAAAGAAATGTGTGCGCTTACTACAATCCCGGACACAATTTCATTAAACATGAAATTGGAGTCTACACAAGAAGTCACACATGAGATAATAGAATTACGTAATAGATTATCTAAATTGAAAATAGAAGAATCTCAAAGAGTAGAATACCTAACACAATTAATGGCCGAGCGAAAACGACTCGACCCGATCATATATTTTTGTCACAAACATTTAAATACTTATAAAGTAACTACTCCTTCACGAGATTCTTTTGACCCCAACGCCTCTTTATCTCTTCAAGGTACTACTCGTACAACAAAATTGCCCCCTCTCAATTTGAAAACATTTTCAGGTGATTTAGGGAATTTTTGTCATTCTGGGAAACATTCAATTCGAATATTAATATCAGAAATGATATTACCCAAGTACAAAAGTTACAATATTTCTTATCTACCTTGAAGGGAGAGCCATTAGAGTTTGCCAAATCTTTTGCGATAACAGAAGAAAATTATCAACCTTTATTAGATTCTTTCAATAATAGATATCGTAGAACGCGAGAGTTAGTCTTCTTTTTTATCAATAAAATTATGACTATCAACATAATAAAAAAGAAGAATGCTCCTCAATTAAAAGCTTTGGTTACTCAAACTCGAACGGCACTACAAAATTTAACAATTTTAAATCAAAATGTAAAGGCTTGGGATTCAATTTTGTTAAAAATTCTTTTAGATAAAATTGATTGTGAATCTTTAGAAAAATGGAATTTATCTTTAAATCATAATGATATTCCACCATTAAATGAATTTTTAAATTTTATAGAGAAGATAGCAGATTCATTGCCTACTGGCAGCAATGAACCTCCTAAAACTTCTAAAACTACTTCATTACTTACTACAACCAACTCACAAAATAATTGTAAATGTTTATTTTGTAAGAAATCTTTTCATCCTCTGTATAAATGTTACGATTTTCTAAAACTTAATGCTTCCAACAGATTGGAGTCGGTGAAACGCATCAAGTTATGCATAAATTGTCTTTCCAAGGACCACTTTCTACCTCAATGCATTTCGATGGGAAGGTGCAAGGTCTGCAATGGAAAGCACCATACTATACTTCATCACGAAACACCCAGGAAGGTACCTTCTTCAGCAACTTCAACAAATACTTCTATTTCTTCTACTCCTATTACTAAGACCCCTACGCTGTCCTCTAGTAATTCTTCAAATAATTCTTCCAATCACTCATCAACCTCGAGTCCCACTAATACTTCCTCAAAAGAAACAAAGCAGATGTCTTGTCTCTCTCATTTCAACGATATCACTTTAGATTCGATTGAAACAAATTTTTTAATTGCCACAGCGCAAATTTTCATTAAAAGTCATTCTGGGGACTTGGTTTTGGCGAGGGCATTGTTAGATAGTGCAAGTCAATGCACTTGTATCTCGAAAAATTTAGCCTCTAAACTAAATTTACCCTCCACTCAGGAGAATATTGAGATATCGGGCTTATCCGACACTCTCGTATCAACATCTAGATCAAACATTCAAATCTCATTTTGTTCACTCTACAATATTGAGACCTTTTACTCTACTAAAGCTATTGTTTTGGACATAGTCACCCCTGATTTGCCAAGCAATTCCTTTCAACTTAATGAATTAGATTATCTTAAAGGTTTAGATCTGGCAGATCCTAAATTTAATATATCAAATTCCATTGACCTCATACTAGGCGGTCCCTTGATACCCCAACTTCTATTTGGAGGTAGGAGGATTCTTGGTCCTGAAGCTCACCCTTCAGCCATAGAAACTCCATTGGGATGGGTTCTCACTGGAGAATACCAATCCAATTTTTCTAATAATTATAATACATTTTTAACAGTAGAATCTTCTAACAAATGTATCTCTAAGATATGGGAGATGGAAGATATTCCCACAAATAAGAGATATCTTTCAGAAGAAGATAAACTTAGTAATAAAATATTTTTAAATTCGCTTCAGGTAAACGCCTTTGGCAAAATATCAGTAGATTTGATTTTTAAAAACAACCCACCAGCTCTCGGAGAATCATTGAATGGGGCTATTAAACGTTTTCATTGCTTAGAAAAACGGTTTTCTAAAGATACTGAATTGAAAGCCAACTATTCCAAAGTAATTCAGGAATACATAAAATTGAATCATCTTGAAATATTAGACAATATAGATTTAAATATTCCACATTTTTATCTTCCCCATCATCCCGTAATAAAAACTTCGAGTTTAACTACGAAACTCCGTGTCGTATTTGACGCTAGTAGTCCTTCGTCAAATGGGATTTCTTTAAATGATATTCTTTTGCCAGGTCCAGCACTCCAACAGGATGCTAGGCATTTACTCACTCGATTTCGACTTTTCAAATTTGTTATAACAGCTGATTTAAAACAAATGTATCGCCAAATAGAAGTAGCTGAACATCATCGCGATTTTTTGAGAATATTATGGCGTGAAAATACAAATGAATCTTTTAAACATTTTCGGTTGAAAACTGTCACATTTGGCTTAAAATGTGCCCCTTTTTCAAGCCATTAAAACTTTACATTATTTAGCTGATCAAAATGAATCAGAGTATCCTGATGCCTCCACAGCAATCAAAGAACATTTTTTTGTTGATGATTTGCTGACTGGAGCCAATTCTGAAAAGGAACTCATAAACTTGATTCAAAATATCGCTCATATCCTATTAGAGGGTGGTTTTACCTTTGATAAATGGTCATCTAATAGTAAATTTATTTTAACAAATTTGAAAAATTTAGGGTTTTCGACTCATTCTGAAGCGTCACTTGAATTACTTTCTACTTCAAATGCTCTAGGGATTAAATGGAATAAAGAATCGGATTCTTTTTCATTTAATTTCATTCATAATCATATTACTACGCTTACAAAGAGAATTTTACTAAGTACTATCTCACGAATTTATGATCCTATAGGATGGTTATCACCTTTTACACTTACTTTAAAATTTATTTTACAAGAATCTTGGAAATTGAAATGTTCTTGGGATAAATCTTTACCAGATGAATACCAAAGATTTTGGTTAGATTTTCAACAAACTATTGATTCAATTTCTGAAATAAAAATACCTCGTTTTATAATATCACCAGAAGCTTCATTTTTCACTTTGCATGGATTTTGCGATGCAAGCGAAAAAGGCTATGGGATATGTCTTTATATCGTTTCTCATTTTGAAAATGGAGATAATATTTCTCATTTATTAGTTGCTAAATCAAAATTAGCTCCTTTACATTTTATTACTCTTCCTCGTCTTGAGCTTTGTGCAGCTCATTTGTTGGCAAAGGTGTTTGATTCTTATAAACACTCTTTTCCTTTTGATATAGCTCATATTTATTTTTGGTGTGATTCAAAAATAGTTTTAGCTTGGATTAATTCAGATAAAATTTTTAAAACTTTTGTAGCTAATAGGATTTATGAAATTAAATCGCTAACTTCTAATATAAAATGGAATTATATCCAGTCTAAAGAAAATATAGCTGATCTAGCCTCAAGAGGCATTTCACTTTCTAATCTTAAAAATAATTTAACTTGGTGGCATGGTCCCACATGGTTAAAAAATTTTGATCCCTCTACTTTTACTCCTAATGATTTTGAATTAAAAGAAATGATTACTAATTTTTCTAGTGAAATTAAGCCCACTAAAATATTAACTTTTACTAATATATTTCAAAAATCTCTCATAATGAAATATTCTAGTCTAATAAAATTGCAACGAGTCACAGCTTATATGCTACGCTGGTTGCATAAATTTAGAAAAACTCCGAAAAATTCAAATCCTGAACTTTCTTCGGAAGAAATTCAACATTCCTTCAATATTTTAATTCAAATATCACAACAACTAACTTACAAAGAGGACTACTTTAATCTTAAAAATGGAAAGGCAATTTCTAAAACTTCTAATTTAAGAAAGCTTTCGCCCTTTTTCGATCATGTCTCACAGGTGATTCGTGTGGGAGGAAGATTATCTGAATCAGAACTTCCTCAAAATACAAAACATCCAATCATCTTATCACACAAATGTTTTCTGTCCACTCTTATAGTCAGACAGAAACATTTGGAGTTAGCTCACGCCGATTTTACCACGTTGTTGGCCCATATTCGTTCTGAATTCTGGATCACTCGGTTGAGAAATCTAGTGAGAAGGATAACACACGAATGTGCTATTTGCCATAGACTAAAGGTCAAGGCATTTAGTCAGGAAATGGGAAATCTACCTAGAGATAGAATAACACCAGCTAGACCCTTTTCTAAAGTAGGTGTTGATTTTGCGGGTCCTTTCTTGGTCTCACCTATGAGAATGAGAGGACAAAAATATCGAAAATATTATATATGTATTTTCGTATGTTTTGTCACAAAAGCTTTACACTTAGAATTAGTTTCTGATTTAACAAGCGAAAAATTTTTAATGTCTTTATCAAGATTTATTTCTCGTCGAGGGTGCCCATCGGACATATACTCCGACTGTGGTACAAATTTTGTAGGTGGGAAAAGAGAGTTAGAGGAACTTTATAATTTTCATAAAAATCTTGAGAGCTCTATATCTAATTTAAGACAAACATCTGAGCAGAACATCAAATGGCATTTCATCCCCCCTCATCTCCTCATTTCGGAGGTCTTTGGGAATCAGCCGTGCGCTTGATGAAGTACCATTTGAGGCGCTGCTCTGGTGATATGAGATTTTCTCTCGAAGAGTTTGAAACTTTATTGTATAGAATTGAAGCTATTTTAAATTCTCGACCTCTCTATCCCCTCTCGGAGTCCTTGGAGGATTTAAATACTCTAACTCCAGGACATTTCCTAATTACTACTGCTCTTACTGCTCCACCCGAACCTAGTCTTGTAGATACGAACGAGAATCTACTGACTCGTTTTCAACTAGCTCAACAAGTATACCAAAAATTCTGGACGAAATGGTCTCAGGATTACCTTCATTCACTATTACAACGTAAAAAATGGTATACACGTTCTATCTCCCCTACAATAGGACAACTAGTCCTTATAAGGGAACCCTCAAACCCTCTTCAGTGGAAGAAGGGCCGTATTATTGAGATTTTCCCAGGGTCGGATCAGTTAAATAGAGTAGTTTTAATTAAAACTCAATTTGGTGTGATAAAAAGACCTCTTGTCAAATTATCCCCATTACTTTCTTAATAATTAACTTTCTTATATGTATATATGTATATATATATCTATATATATATATGTGTGTATATATGTGTACATATGTGTGAAGCATTGGCCAAAGTGGAGATTGGTTAGGCGTTCTAAAGAACAACAGTCCTAAATCACACTTGCTTTTTTATGGTTGCGATTACTCCTTGGGACTAATCACCGCGGGGGAGTATGTAGCCGCCACTGATTTAAATAAATCTAGTTGCGTGCTATCTATTAGCCCAAAAAATAATTACTCCGGATGACCATCGCGGTGACGTCAATCAAATCGCCACCGGGTCGCTTTACACTGCTTTCTTTCAATTCAAACCACCATTACTAAAATTTCACTCCGTGTGCAAAGGGATCTCTCTCTCTCCGAGAAAATTTTACTTACTACCTTTCACACAATTTTTACTTTCTATTTACTTTCTATACATATATATTTGCTGAATACCTACCTGGGTTTTTATTTTATCTTACTAGAATTATATTTTTCTTATCAATTATATTTGATACGATTTGCAATTTTACTCTTTGCAATTACATTCAAATTAATTGAATCTACATATCAGCAATCTGATCTTCTAATATTAAATAATTCTTACATATTTATTTAATATCAGTAAGGAACAACTTTATCATCAACCAATCTAGTCATTTCTTGGAAACAACACAACGCCATTGACTCTTCAACTGCATTAATATATATAGAAAAACGTAACATCTCTAACATCTAATATTTTGGACATTCATCTTCTGGAAATTAATACGAACTTAAGTATCATTTAAATATTTTTATTCAACACTTTAAATATTTATATAAATGATATACTCTTTATACCTTTTAATCACATTCAATCACTTCAATATTAATTATTATTATCTTAATTAAAATTATATATTATATATATCTATATTTTCAAGATATTGAAAA
>JAKCPI010012396.1:0-17413 GCA_023213315.1 Euborellia annulipes | reverse complement strand
GAGATGATTCTCTCACTGGGAAACAACGAAAATGTACTAGCCTTATTCAAAAGGAAAGGTATTTTGTCTAATTATATCTAAAATACTGTATTATCTTTAATTACATTAAACTTCCCTAAATGTTCTCCAATGGCGAAAGACAAAAAAATTTATTTTGTTGACTGGAGTGTGTGTGGAGGAATTCGAGGATGACCAAATCTAAATCGCTTTACACTCTAGTATATATAAAATGGATAAACAAATAAATTGGCTGGCGTTGTCTTATCTTATCTTTAGAGACAAAGTCAATTAATGGCCCTTGTAGTTGAATAGAATAGGGAGGGAGATCCTCTCGAGACCACCAACAGAGGGGATGATGACAGATTTTAAACATAATTTTTTCCTCTATGTAAAATATTTTCTTTTTTTAGTTTTTGTTAGATTATCTAGACTAGCCTACCTACTACCTAAATATTTCTTTTATAAATTTCAATGGAATCATAAGCTATTGGGCACCAGGCTCTCCAGCCCAAGAATTTTTATATTAAAAATAAAATTTAAAATATTTTTCTCAAATCTCGGGGGGGGAGGTAATTACCCCCTTTTCCTTCCCCTTGTATCGGTCTTTGTTACCCCCTCCAGAGGGGGGGGGGGGGGGGGGCTGACAGCTCAACTGGGGGGCCGTTTTAATTTTTTCCGGATTTAAGATATAAAATGAATTTATTATGAAATTTCAAAAAAAAAGCAGATTTGGGAAAAAGCTGGAGATAACGGGAAAAAAAAGCCAGGGGGGAAAAAAAGCCAGAGGGGAGCACAGGACAGGGGGAAAGAGGTGTTGGGGGGGGGAGAACTTTAATAGTGAAAAAAATTTTTATATTATTTTTTAAATTTTAATTAAAATGATTTTTTGAAAAAATATATTTTCAAATTCGGGGGGGGAATTACCTTCCTTGGCAGCACTGGCACCTATTTTTATTTTTTTTTTTCCGAATATAAAAAATGAGTTTTTAAACTTAGGGAAGAGGCTAGGAGAAAAGATTCAGCCCTCCCTTTTTTTTTAAATATTTTTAATTTTTATTATTTTTACCTTTCATCTCTCAAGTTGTAATATAATTTATAAAAGAAAACTATCAATTTTTTTATGCGATTTATGGAAAGAATATGATAAAATCACCGACCCTGGGATATATCTCAGTATATATCTTCGGTACCAGGGGGGCCAAAGGCTTGATGCGCCCGGGGCGGGGGGGGGGGAGCGAGCGCCCCCACCTAGATACGCTACTGTGATTAAAATAGATTTAAATGCTCGATATATTATTATTATTTTGTACATTTTTTCCTATCCCTCCCTTACCCCTATATATAGAAATACGATTAGGGGAGTGTCCTGAGAAAATCCCTAATATTAGATAAAGCGATTGTCCCCCTTCTGGTGGCCCTTTATTTCCTTCCCTTCGCTCCCACGCTTCCCCTACTTATTACCTTTACCGAATCAAAAAAAAAAATCCTCTCCAATTTCGTTACGGTTCTTTTGATTCGATGCCAATTTATTTTATAAATATATAATAGTACCAGAGGCTTTTGGTGGGTCTTTACACCCGGCATGAAGACTCCACCCTCTGGATCCCCGGCATAGCTCGGGCCCGAATGTGGTGTGCTTTCGCCTTCCCTTAATCAAGTGTCACGACTTTCACTTCTTTGAAGTTTTTTATAAATATATAACCAAACTAATATCAGAGAAATCAAAGATTGAACCTCCCATCCTCAAAGATCGTTCAAATTAAATCGACGTTTATTTATTTTTATTTTATAAAGTCGCGCAAGAATCGGAGAAGGATACGACAAATTTTTACCTTAGGCCTATAAAGTGTCATTTAAAAATATTTTAATTAAGAAATTAATTTGTGGGATAATAATGATTTTTTCCATAATATGTTGTCGACTCTCTACAGTCCTAGGAACTTGCCTACTTTGTCTAGTGGTTAATCCGATCCTGTTTAAGGCATCTGAGGCCATTTAGTCTCTGTATTTTATTCAAATTAATTAATTAAAAGACTTTAATAAATTGTCATTCAGAATAGGAATCAAATCTGATACCTAGACTAGAAAAAAAGGCTTTTACCGCTGTATTAAGATCTAGGGCGTAATTTGCAATTTTATCGATTTAATTTTTTTCTCTTTATTCCTGCTCTTTTGGCGTTAGCCATTCCGAATTCATATTTTAAGGTGACTACTCTACCAAGATTTTTAATTTCATATAAGTAGTGTTTATTGTATAATTACAAGAGACTATTTTATCAAACACACTTAAAAAATTATTAAATCTATAAAAGTGATTGAAAAGTCATTATTGATTTTTATGTTATTATTTAGAATTATTTAATTTCTTTATACATCGTTCTTGCTTTGAATTATTTTTTGCGAATTGGAGACAAAGCATATTGTTGAAAGGAGAATTGTTTCCCAAGCATATTGTCGAGCAGTAACTGAGTCATGCAGAGTAGTCAGTCACGTGTCATCCACGTGGCGACCGACGCGAGTCCCTTGGGATCTCACCGCCACGTGACCTGCTGACCGAGTGACTCAGGAGGCAGCCACCCTACCCGTGGGAACTACGTATACCACTTAATCCATTCACCCTTCTTTTATATTAGGTTTAATAAATAATCTTTATAATCGTTCAAAATATGCCTTCGAGTGAAAGATACTTCAGGTTTAATATTTTGGACCTTCTATACTTTCGGCAAATTTGTACGAAATAGCCGGAAATACGAATAATCGGGATTCCACTGTATTTATTTTTATCGACATTATCGATAATTCATATCTGTCTTATAAAGTAAACCCATGTGGACTCAGAATCTTACGACCACGAAGTGAGAAATAGCAGAACATTGATTATGCTATTATTAAGGCACTTATTATTTGTTAAAGAAAAATTATTACTTTTTTTTCAAACACATTCAAAGAAGTCTATCATTCTTCAAAATTAGAGGAAGACGTTCAATCCCATCAGCTATTGTTTTAGGTAGAAGAAGCTTCCTCTACTATGATCTAAACATAGAATCTCAAACAATTAAATAAAACTCATATTCAAAATTAATTCCCCTCGGGAATTACGGTTCAAGGGTGAAAAGTCGGAATAGTAAAATTATTTATTAAGTTAAAATATATTTTGATTTATCAAATATATAATAATGTTAACATAAAATTATAAAATTCATTCATTTGAAACTCGACGATCATCTTCTGATTAAGAAAACATCTTAATTAATCTTCTTAGTCTTCTTTACAAATGGAGATGGCTGTTGAGTAACTATATTCAAGAGATGATTGATGATGATGAAAAGGCAGTCATCAAAAAACAAAATTTCTTTTCTTCTTTTTTTTAGGGTATTTTTCAGCATCTAAGGCCTTTTAGACTCCATCCCTATATATTTCAAATGAGATGTAGTCAATTCAAATGAAATAAATTTTTCTCGCTTGGGACGGGAAGCGAACCCGGGAACCCGGCAGGAGAAGCTAGTGTCTTCTCTCTAACCCACGCTCATGGACTTTCTTCTTCAAATGTTCGAAGTAGTGGCTGTGAGATGTATAGATGGATAATTATGGGCAGGAGCAGTCAATAAATAGACTCTGTATGCAGGTTCAATCACCGGAGACGTTTCGGTTCCTTTTATTTAAGAACTTGTTTTCTTCTTAATCTTCATAGATGTAAAAAGAATTCTTCGCAAAAAATGCATATATTAAAAGAGTTCAAAAAATTAGCAAAAAATGCAAAAAAAAAAAAGATTCATTTAGTGTGACCACTCTCCCGAATTCAAAATAAATCATTTATATTTGAGTGAAGCTAAGGGACCTATAGTATATAATTATTTGCGCCCAGGGAGAGTGATCCCCCTCACCTCTATCATTCCCTAATATTAAAATCGAAAGACATGCAATGAATTTTGGCCGAAAACATTCAAATAAGCCATACATATAGCTTATTAATTTTGTCCGAAAAAACTTGCTGTATTTTCATTGGATTTATCATCTTAACACAAAGACCTGAACTGAACTGAGTACTGATGAAGGACTCCCTGCCTAATCTATTAGTCAGTCAATCGAAGTGTTATGTTATGTACTCTCCACAAGAGGAAACTTTATGTTCGTTTCTCTTGCTATTCGAAATCAGTGTGATCAGAATCAAGAATCCAATGAAACATGACAAGTTTTAGTTTTTGAGTTTCAATGAAAGAAAAAAATACCAAGAACTTGTCTCTTTACTCCAATCTCCAGGCTATTTCTACCTATCGGGAGGATAAAGAGTTAGCACATGCATTTTCTAGCGACGGAGTTCCGAGAGAGCTCTTGTTTACAAATAATTTTTACAGAAGTATATCTCTTAAATCTAAGAAAAATTTCCAAAATCAAAATTCATGTCCTGAATGACTATAATTATAAAATTTAATTCGGTATTAGAAATGAAATTAAAATTATTTCTATTTTGATTTTGAATATCCTTAAACTTAAAATAATATGATATTAAGGCAAAGGAGGATCCAAGAAGTTTGTGATTGAAATTCCCCTTCTGAATTTAAAATGGAATAATCCAAATTTATTGATGAATTATTTGGTTAAAAAATGTTTTGGTCACTCATACATTTTCTTTTTTTTTTAAGTACTTTTTAGATACAAATCACATAAAGTGAACTGATATTGATGAGAGAAGTGGCTGTTCAACGATTAGAATAATAGACAGGAAGAAGTGTCAGCCAAAAGGAGAGCCTCTATCGAATAAAAATCTCAATTCAGAAGAGGTTTCGGTTTTAATTAATTCAATAAAGTCATCATGACATTTGAAACTTGGCCATATTAACTGATGAGCATATAACATCTTTAGTGCAAATATATTATTATACAATTTTGTATGTTTATATATAACAACTCTATCTGCATCTCAATGGTGTACACCTTGAGATTGCCAATAATCTCTTAAGAACTAATGATGGCTTTATTTAATTAAAACCGAAACTTCTTCTGGATTGAGATTTTTATTCGATAGAGACTCTCCTTTTGGCTGACATTCTCTCTTCCTGTCTATTATTCTAAAGTGAAATGAATTTATATCGAAATAGTACTTGAGAAAAGTAATAGAATAAGTGAGCGAAATTTTTTAAAACCAATATTTTAATATATTAATAAAATATTTTATTTGATTTGTAAATGTAAAAATATCAATAAATAATAACAATTTTCAAAAACGTGTACCTTTTAAGGAGATTAGGATCCTCCAGGCAAAGACATAGCTAAGAAGAAAGGATCGTTTACATAATAATCATTTTCAAATAAAATTTATTTTTTACATTAATTAATCATACTATCAAAAAGGTAGAAAAATTTTGTTTTAAATTTCAATGAAAAGATGGAAAAACTTTGTCCAATTTTCTTTTAAAAAGATCAACATTTTATTGTTTTTTCGCTCTTAGCTATCCCTTTGATGCCAATCTTCTTAAAAATAAAAAAATAAAAAGGAGACTCAGATAACTAAGATATTATAATGAGATAATAAATAATTTATTTAATATATTATATTTAATATATATTTAATATTTTTCAGTATTTTTTTGTTTATCTTTTTTAATGTACCTAATATCTAAATTTAGCTATCTAAACCTCATATAAGGGGTGGGGGGTAGACAGTACCTCGATAATCTATATACATTTCCATCCATCGAATCGCTCGAAGAAGTCTGAAAGAGAAGCCCTAAAAGCTAAAAACCCACCCTTTTCTAAATGTCTATCATCAAAAGAATTGCCGAAATGGCAATAAGAATCACACCTTATCATATAGATGACGGCTTGAAGATCTCACTTCCCAATCCAACAGAGGAAGAAGATGACAGCCTAAAAGGGTTGGGAGAAAACGAGAAGGTAGGGCCTAAATTGTGTATTGCGAGGGGTGTATATAGGTTAATTTTCATTTTTTTAAATAAATTTGAACAATTTAAATTTTAGAGAAGGAAAAAATTTAATAATTTTAATTTAAAATGTACAACTTTTATTCACAAATTTATCTCATAAATTTGTATATTTTAAGGTATGGCCCAGGAGCTAAAAAAAAAAACCAAAATCTCATAAAAATGAAAATTCACAAACCTATATGAGCTTATTGTATTTTCCAACAAAGAATTGCAATTATATCACGTAATGTTGTTTTTTATATTAATAAAAAAACTCGTTTATTTATTTATTACAATATTCTTTTTTGTTTAATTAATAGGAAAAGATAAAAAACAACTTCACTTGGTACACTCGCAATGGAGAAAAAGTTATATCCTCAAATTATTTTGTCGGATGCCAGAAAAATGATAATTTTATTAAGATTATAATAATTGTACGAATATAGAATAGTGCCTCACAAATCGATACTCCTTATTTGTTCTTTTTCTTGGCTTTGTTCCTTGTAGATTCTTCTCCGCTTCTTAGGTCTGCATGATATTTTTCATCTATTTTGAAGTTCTTTATTCCGGAATTCGACAGTTTTCATAATTCAAAGCTGGAGTCATAATAGTATCAAATTGTGAGGCATCTCTTTAAATTATATATATATTGCAATTTATTTTCAATGCATAAAAATATGTATAGATATAAAAAAAATTTTGCGAATGTAAAAAACGTTGGAAAATACTTCCTACCTACCTATATTTTATTCTAGTGTAATAATCTCTTTAATCTATACTAACTAGCTATAGCTAAATATTCGAAGTAGTGCGATGGTTTTGTTTAAACAGATGAGAACAGGCAGAGGAAGACTCCAAAGTATTGAAAACCTCCAAATTTTTTTTTTTGTCATGGGGACAAAGGAAGATGTTTCAATTTTATTTAAATAAAATAAATTCAATATCAGTTCAGCTAAAAAGTCAAATGACAAATCATCGAATCACTATCAGAATAGTTAGCCTACATTTAATATACAAAAAACCCTTGTACTGTATTTTAGTTGATAGGTATTGAATTATTTTATTTACTAGCATAATTTGTATAGGTATTAAATACACAACTACAGTCCGATGATTTTATTTAAGCCATTTGGATACCAAATGGCTTAAATAAGAATGCCTAGATCCCCAATATATGTATATTAATTAATAACGGATATCGTAAATGTCTTATATGGCCTGAGTTTCCGAAAAGACAGTATGAATGTGTGTGTGAGTGTGAGTGTGAATGAGAAAAATGTGAGTGTTAAAAAAAAACAACTAACTGAAAACTCACAAATGACTGCACGATTTGCCATTTGAGTTGATATTGGAAATATCAACTGTTGACCTGATGATGATGAAGCTTTGTTTAAATAAAGTTGAAACAATTCGAATTTGGGTATTTTCAATAACGCAAAGGCTCATCCTCTAGCTGGCTTCTCATAACTACTGTTTAAATTTTATTAATAAAACCAAATTTATAATTTTTTTCAAACCACCGAATAATTTTTATTAATTTACAAACATGTAAATTATTACTTTTTTTAAATTATATTTCTGATCAATGTTTTTATTATTATTTTATACGTTTATTGTTTTTGACTTTTTGAGCCTATTTTGGCTCTTATAATCTTTTACTATTTTTTGAATATATTATTTGATTCATTCAATTTTTTTTACATAAATTTACAGTCAAAATTTTCAATAGAAATGTAAAAATATGTGGTTTATACCAAAATTTACTAGTAGTAAATAGTCTAAAGGTGATATATTTATGATATATTCTCCCTAAATTAAGAACCAAATTGTTAATTGAGGATATCTATATATATCATAAACAACAATCGTTCAAAGCAACCATTTTTGCTAGAAATTTTGATTTGTAATACACTAATTTTTGAAAAATCTAAAGAAAAATTTAACAAATTCATGTAAAATTTGACTCTTTAAACAGAATCTGAATCTCCTTGAAAATAAACGCTGTCCTTACTTCACTTAACTCCACCAAGGAAGGATATTCGCAATTCATAAATGGCGTTCTTAGATTTCTCAGCTCAGTGACAAGAAGACGAAGTCCATCGCTGTGCTTCTATGATAAGGAGGTCCTGCTGTTCTTGAGCAAATGTAGATGATCCTGGAATTCTTGAATGATAGTCACTTGTGTTGATAATTATTGGACGAATTACACTTTTGGAACACTGAAACAAAAAAAAAGTATTAAAGTAAAAATAAAGACGAAATATTTTATTATATTTAAATAAAAAAATGGACTATTAATAGCTGAGGGAAAATAAACTTTAAATATTATTAGAAGTACCAATTGTAAAATTAAATTGACTTTGCATATGATAAAAATCTCGTCTGAATCAGCATAGGAGTACCAATTGTATTTAAAATTTAAATTTATTTTTATTTAGACTGTATTGAATAAAATGCATTTTAATAACTCATTATTGCTTGTTTTAATTATTTATTATGAAATATTGTGACTGCAACCTTCTTTTATTAAATAAATATATTTTCTATCATTATTTATCCTAACAACTTTTATAAAAAAAGAAATACTTATGTATAGCATTATTTTTAAACAATAAACTAATTGAGATATGAAATAGAATATAAGAAAGAGAGAATGAAACGTTGAGATACAGATATTATTAGAAATTTTTTTTTATTATATTAATATTTCCCTTACATATTTATTTATGAACCCAAAGATTTTTACCTTAGATTGAAGAACATTTTTTTTTTTTTTATTTTAATTTCGTAAACTAATTTATGACGAAAGAAATAGAAAGAGAATAATTTGATCCTAGACTATTTAATTATATATTCTTTGCCTGGCGTGGATGTGAACTAAGAGAAATGTTTTTTTTTTTTTCTAATTCTAATTAAGAGAAAAGTTATTTTTTAAATAAATAAAAAATAGAATACCTTTCAATTTGAAAAGACATGGCAGGCTTAGATATATGAATAAATAATAATAATATGCTAGATTGATTGTTGTTGAATGAACGACCAATAAAGAAGAGGCAATGTGTATGTGTTTTGTGAAGGTGCGGCGACGGTCGGCTCGGAGCCGAAGAAAGCCGAACGATCCCGAAGTGTATATGTGTGAGTGAGAAAATGATTGTTGAATACATGATTAGAATAGAAAAAAAAAAAACTAATTAGAAAGAGATAAACTAAAAAGTCCTTTCTTTAGATTCATGAATATCCTTTTTATTTTGACTGTAAATACTACAAAAATTAAATAAATTCATTTCTTAATTAATAATTATAAAATGACAAAAAAGCAATAAAAATTAGTTCAAGGCTACTTGGCATCTATTTGAATGTGAACCAAGAGAGGAGTTAATTTGAAAATAAATAAACAATAAAGTACCTTGAAATTGAGGGTGAAGAGACAGGAAAGGATTGAATCAAACCAATTGAGATAATTTAGTAGATTGATTATTGATTGGCCCATTGAGGAGAGAGACGCTCAAGTTGTGAAGGCATGATGCTTACTGAGGCGGCGACGAGACAATAATGGCCGCCGCCACCCCCTCCGAACCGAAGAAACCCGAACATACCCGAAGTGTATAAGTGTGTGTGTATGTGTATGTAAAAGAATATAAATGATTTTAAGATTCTCTTTAATACGAAACAAATTAATAAAAAAATAAATTAAATTGCATTTGAATGATTTTAATTTTAACTATTACGGAGTTCCGGGTTCGTTTCCCGTCCCAAGCGAGAAAAATTTATTTCAAATGAATTGGCTACCAATCATTTGAAATAAATAACATAATTACCCAATGTCTAAATGCAACAATTTTACTTTCTCATACATGCTATATACATGGAGAGAGAAAGTTAAGTATTATATTATTGTCAAAAATTTTATGTCGATATTTTGATGGAAATGCACGTCTTGAGGTCCCCAAATCCAAAAAATCTGGTGTGACTGGTGGCACAGTACACAACTTTCTCTTACTTTGGGTAATTGAAAATTGTGCTTGTCACACCAGATTTTTTGTGTCGACATGTATTTAGTTTTCGACAGTACGGTACATTCGATTTTCAAGATGTAAAATTTATAAAAATGGGAAAATATTTATATTTTGTTGCCATGGCAACCATTTCTCCTATCTTTCCTATGAAATAGAAAGGTAAAGTGGTCTTCAGAAGATTTCAATGGCAAAATGAGAATATACATTTTACAGAGCATCTAAAAAATACATGATTTTTAAATTTCAATCAAAATCGTTGGAGCGACTTATTGAGAAAATCGAAAAAAACTAAAAAGTGCATCAGTAAAGTACTAGTACTGTTTGGCCGATTTTGCCCAAAAGCTTCGTGTCACGTTCCATGGGGTACCTAACTTAAATATAAAATTTCAACTTCCTTTTTCGTTCTTGAGATATTTTGTTCACAGACACACAGACAGACCATGTCACGAAAACCACTTTTTGGATTCAGGCAGGAACGAAGTTCCTCAAGAAATTAAAAATGCTTTCCTATTTAAAACATATTTAGCGGTGAATGTCCAAATACAAAAGAAAGGAATTCAAAAGTTGAGTCGATATCAATCCCGTGTGCGCATACCACACAACTAAACAGTTGAGTTGGGTATAAATTGATTATTCATCACGATTTTAAGCCAACCCAACTAAATAGTTTAGTCGATTTAAAATCGACCGTGTGCGGTCAGCCTAAATGATATTCAACTGTTAGCTATTATGTCTATTTTTAAATTTTAGAGATATAGGCCCATCTTTTTAAATGATGCGAAAATGCACCACCGGGCACAAAGGATATCAAAATTATTATTACCTTCCTCGCCTATATATTAGGTAGCGAAGAGAAAAAAAGTGGAATTGGTCCAAATTTTCGACTTGCGGATTACAAAGAAAAAACACATGAATAAAAGACATTATTATTATTAGGCCTATTATGATTATTATTTTTATTTATTTAGAGGGTAAAGGTATTTTGTTTTTGATTTAAATTAAGATTGGAATAATCGATCAAACCATTGACGCTAAACATTCCTAACGATTGAATTCCTCTTGCTTTAAGTTTCTTACTGATTCAAATTACAAAAAAAAAAAATCGAGCAGCCACTACTGATTGATATGTATAATAAAAATACGGACGGCACTGATCGTTTCGATGAAAACAACGCCATTTATCGGCAAAATAGATATTCGTTCGAAGAAATGATGGTGGGCAATTCTTTCTTTCTTTAGAGAATAGATGTTTGTATCCAAAATGCCTGGCATCTGTAGATCTCTAAATAAATAAAAATAATAATAAAAGGTCTAATAATAATGTCTTTTATTCATGTGTATTTTCTTGATAATCTGGATTCTTATAGCAAGAATTTTATAAAAAAAAATAAGAGAGGTTTTTTTATTTTGAGGATTTTTATTGAAAAGATGATCGGTGTGCACAATCAACTACCAGTTTCGATCTATCCGAAAGACCGTCATCAGATCTGCAAAAGGATAGACTGAAAGTGGTAGTTGATTGTCCACTAGCGGTCATCTCTTCAATAAAAATCCTGAAAATAAAAAAAGCAAACGTGTGTCGGCCCAATTCACCATGCGTAAGCCGTGTTAAAGAACTTCGTTCCAAAAAATATCTTTTATTTTTTTATAAAATTCTTGCTATAAGAACCAGCTCTATAAACAAGCAAACTTCCAACACATAATTGGTTAATGGTCTCTTACAACTTCCTAATTTTTTAGTAGAATAAAGCTGAAAAGTTTCCAAAATCGAGAGTTTTTCTTTAATATAGAGGAAACGTTTCGGCTTTATTCTACTAAGGTCATCATCAGTTGAACAGTAAGCCGAAAAGTTTCCAAAATGGAGATTTTTCTTTATTATAGAGATAGAGACTCGAAAATTGGCTGCCATCTCCTCTGTCATATATCAACTGATATCTACTGAAATCTACAGCCACCATAATCTTATATCTACATACATTTTTTTTTAAAGTTATTACAATTTTCATTTTATCACTTACTACTTTTGGTGAAAAGTTCCTCCGATTCTATATATAATGTTGGTGAGGACTTTAAAGAGAAGAGGAGTGAATTTCAGAGCACCGTGAATGATATATGGAGAAGGGTCCAGATCATGTAAATTCCCTGTTATGAACAGTATCTTTAGTGTGATTTTCCAGCAAGATGACTCCCGAGGACCCACAAATATTCCAGAACTTTGAAAATGTAGTCAGTAATCTAAAAAAGAAAGAAAAAAAGTAAAAATTAATAAATCATTTTCTGTATAGTTAAGATGGGTGAATTTAAAACGATTCGATTAAAATAAATGAATGGAGGGAACTTTGGAGCAGCTAATGATAAATGATTTCGATTTTTACTTTGTATGATGTGCATTTATGACATTATATTTTTTAAATTATAATCAATCTAGAATCATCCCTATGGATAATGATGTAAATAAATTATAAGTGAGATATTTGTATGATCAAACTTTCAAAAAAAATGTGGGTAGAATATCCTATATAAAAGGATTAATATAAAAAATAAAATTTTTGATATGTCTCCGCCTGTAACTCAAGTAATAAATTCAACCCTAAACAAATATTTGAGGGAGATTTATGCCCGGCATAGGAACCCTTGTCTCATTTCAAGGGCTTGGATATGATTTATTTATTTACCTTAGACGCGCCTGTACAGGGTCTCTGATTTTTTAAAATATACAACATTAACCAAATCTGACTCTAAAAGAGTTTCATGCTGAGAGGTGAATTTAAAAAAATAAGTTATCAACATGAAAAATTCAATAATCAAACTTTTAAAGAAAGATATAAATGAATTTTCTAAGAGTTTGTTATCAGTGTTTTGTATTTTGTACTTTTAATTTGCTGAGTCTCAAAAATTATCTATGGAATTTTCATACACTAGTTAAAATAAAAATTGGAATTTTAACAATAAACAGTGTCACTTAGTATGTGATGCAAAGAAGTATAATACAAGTAGAAGTTTAAGAAATTTCTACTGGGGAGGATATATATTAGAGTCATCACAACCGGTTAACAGTGAGAAGGAGAGTGCTCTCCAAAAATGGTGAAAAGTAAAGGAAGGAGAAAGGGAGATTAATGGGTGGTATTGTAAGTTTGTATACGTATGTGTCTAGTTTGTGTGTGTGTGAGGGGAGGCACGCGCCCCGAGGACAATGCCTCTCATCGGCGATGCAACCGGCGACCTTGGCACTGGTCGTCCGCTGCATAGCAATCGCCTTAAACATATGTGTCTCTCTCTACTCTCCTCCCACTTTTAAATATTTACACTGGTATATACGGTACCGAAATGACAATTGCACCATAATTAATAAAAAAAAATTTTTTTTTCTTTAAACATAATAAAAAAATTAGCATGCTAAGGCTCACCGCTATCCCACTTTTTGTATTAAAAATTATTCAAGACCAATTAATTTCACTGTTGGTAATTTGAAGAGGATAGTTATTGTAGTAAAGTAAGAATTAATTTGTAGTTCATACAATTTCTGCAAGTTTACTCGTGACTAGGGCTAGGCAAAATTTTTCACAATCGATTATTGGGGGAAAAATAGATTATTTTTGATATATAAATTTGATAGAGGAAAAAAAGGTACAATCGAATATTTTTTTTCATAATCGATTATTTTTTCGTTTGTCCGGACCCAATAATCGAGTAATCGGAATAATTGATTATTTTTCATAATCGATAATCGATTATTTTTTCCATAATTGAACACCCCTACTCGTGACTAGTATAGGATGTAATTAAAAATAAAGGGTCGGACTAAGCCGAGCGCACAACTTTGCAGTGGCGTAGCGAGGGGGGGAGCAAGGGGGGTCATCATGCCCCGGGCGCGACTCACAAAGGGGCGCCAAATGGTCCGCAAAACAAAAAATTGCTGGATAATTTTTATTTTTATTATAATTGATTTCTGGAAAATATATTTTAAATTTAGTCCCAGTGTAATATAATAATTTTGTATATTTTACAAATAATATTATATGATTTTCAAATGGGGGGGGGGGGCGCTAAAAGGTATTGTGCCCCGGGCGCGAGTTAAGCTCACTACGCCACTGCAACTTTGCCCACCCACTACTCAAGAAAAAAATATTTGTCCCCCCTAGAGCCTCCCCTGATGGTCTGATGTTATACATATTATATATCATTTTACTCGGGAGAAAGTCTAGTTTCTGAATATATAAAAAAAATTATAGGTTATGTAAGAAAAAATTTTTTGTCCCCCCCCCCCCTAGAGCCCCCCTAATGGTCCGATGTTTACCAAAAGCTTTTCAGTTCTTGACCTCTATTCCTAGTTTATGGGTGCAAAATTTCAAAACAATTGAATGAATAGTTTTTGAGAATTCGTTGACGAAAAAAATTACCACAGACATACACACACACACACACACACAGAAATCATTCCAAAAACTACTTAAATGGATTCAGGCATTTGGATACCAAATGGCTTAAATAAGAATGCCTGGACCCCAAATAATATATATTCATAACGGTTATCGTTTAAAGTCTTAAATGGCCTAAGTTGCCGAAAAGACTGTATAAATGTGAGTGTGAATGAGAAAAAAGTGTGAATGTTTAAAAAAAAAAAAAAAAAAAATGGATTCAGGGGATCTCAAAACGCATTTTGGCAGCTTCAGAAAAATTTCGATTTTTTTAGGATTACATTAACTTTACCTGTCCAACCTACGGTTGATGGGCAAAGTTAAAAAGAAATCATCCTGGTTAACTTGCAGAATTTACATCAACTACTAATTAAATAGGTCTGGCTGGATCTTTCTTTGCCCTATTGTCGCACTGTGGGGTTGGCAGTACTAATATCTCCAAATTATGTAGACCTATTGGTCGTAACAAAGAAGAAAAAATGAAGCATTTGAAAAGTGGATCTACCAACGACTATTGAGAATATCTTGGGTGGACCACGTGACCTGCGAAGTTTTACGCCGCGTCGGAAAGAAGAGAGAGCTGCTCCTCAACATCAAGAAAAGAAAACTGCAATATTTTGGTCATGCAAGGGCGGATTAAAGGGGGGGGGGGGGCAAGGGGGGCGATCCCCCCCCGAGAAGAAATTCACAATGTTATAAAAACTAGTAATCTAAAGAAATTATGATTTCAATTGAATTTGTTACCAATCAATTTAAATAAATAGGAAAGGGGTCTAAATGGCCATAGATGCCCACAAAGTCCTTAAATAAACCCCCCCCCCCGACAAAATTGCATTAATCCGCCACTGTGGTCATGTCGTGAGGAACCCATCTAAATACAAAATCCTTCACCTGGTGATGCAGGGGAAGATCTTCGGAAAGCAAGGTCCAGGACGTCGGCGTATCTCGTGGTTAAGGAATTTACGTGAGTGGTCTGGACTTTCTTCCGTGGTGTTGTTCCGAAGAGCTGCGGACAAAGCGTCAATCGCTATGATGATAGCCAACGTCCGGAACGGGCATGGCACTTGAAGAAGAAGATTGGTCATAAATTAGTTGTTTAGTGGCTGTGTTTTGGTGATGAAAGGTAACAGCGAGACCCGAAATAGACAAAGTAATTTGAAAAAAAGAAAAAGGAAAAAAAGAAGAAACACAATTTCTAGCTTGGTTCAAAAAAATTTATCCAAGCGCCAAATTCGGCAAACCTGGATTGACTTGAGTTGGCTTTCTATTAATAATTACATAAGCGCTGGGGGCTGATGTTTCGGACCCTACTGCAATTCTCATATACAGTATATCTAATGGTATATGCAATTATAAGTGATATTTTTGAATGAACCGAAATGTATCAATCTAAGCAACATCAACAAATTTATCGTCCCTGAAGATAGGATGCCAAAATGAAAACAAGGGTCTAAATGTAATAATCGCAAAAATTCGAAATTAGTATAAAACAAAAAACTTAATAAAAAAAGTGAAAAAGGTAATTCTACATTGAAGCTTTCTTCATTAAAATAAAATTGAACAAAAACTAAATATTAAGATTTGTCAGCCTTGAAGACGTACGCGAATAACGTTCGAAATATAAACAAAAGATATTTTGTTTTTATTTTCACTTGGGAATCCCGACCCATACGAAAATTAATAAATTAATAATAATGTTAATGCCATATCTATTAGTGAAAAATGCAATAAGAAAAGGTTTATATCGAACCAAATTTATTTTCCGCTTAATTGGACTAATTAATAATTTATTTAAGTACAAAAAAGGTAAAGGATATAAAAAAATAAAATATTTCTTTTTGAAAGCAGTGACTCTCTCAGCAGGTTTCTCTGTTTGGAAACTGAGGTTCCATTTTGTATCCGACGACGATGCCATTAGCATGACAAAGGAAGGCAACCATTCTAGTTCCAAATAGGGACCAAAGGATAAATTGCACCCTCCCTTCTCAGATATGCCCATGACACAAAAACTAGTATTCTGGTACCTGTATAATTATTTTCCCTTAAATGTTAATTTAATTTATTACAAATGTAATAAGTAATAAGATGGCTGTTGGTTTTAACATTGAACGAAAGAGTGCTCCGTGAGCTTTTGGCAACTGCTCCGCGAAATTATGAAAGATCTGCTTTGTCATATTGGATGGGAGTATGTGACGATTTGCAAAACATCTGTTGCTTGTATTGAGGTTGATTCCACTTCACTGGAATTGAAATATTTACAAATAAACGGATAATACGCAATATTATTTAATTTTTGGCCGACAGTAGAGTATATATATATATTTGATTTAAATCTATTGGCAATGCAATTTTTTATAAAAAAAAAATATATATATATACATTCTGTTGTTTCCTTCCACAACAATTATATATCAACAACAATGCTCCCTGAATTTAAAAGGTTAAGAAGGCTGCTCTAGGTTGTAAAAGACTCTTAAATTTCGAGTAATTTGAGAGTTTTCACTATCATAGTGTTTTATCTCCTGACTGCCTTCTTTCTTCATGTTGTCATATTACAAATTGAACCTGGGATGATATTTAATTTTTACATTCTATTACCTATAAAAGAGAGAAAATATTGGATTCATGTCAAAAATTCGATGTCGAGATTTCGATGGATGTAAACGGTTTGAGGGCCCCTGAATCCAAAAAATTGGTTTTCGCAACATGGCCTGTCTGTCTGGGTTCAATTTTAAGCATGAAGGAATTGAAATTTTGTATTCAAGTTAGGCACCCACCTGAGGCGTGAAAATAAGCTTTTTATTAAAATCAGCCAAAAAGTACTAGTTCTTTACTTATATAATTTTTCAGTTTTTTTGATTTTCTCAAAATTGACTCCAACGATTTTTTTTTAAATTCAAAAATCAATTATTTTTTAGATGTTCTTTAAAATGTATATTCTCATTTTGTGATTGAAATCCTTTGAAGCCACTTTACTCTAGGACATCATAGAAAAGATAGGAGAAATGGTCGCCATGGTAACAAAATATAAATTTTTTTCCTATACTTATAAATT